>JAEOAE010000906.1:0-96579 GCA_036365155.1 Meriones psammophilus
TTTTGGTCGGAGTCATTTCTTGAGGGTTTACTCGACATTTTGGTTTAATGCTGGGTTTTTTTAGGTTTTATCTTAGCTTTACGGTTTAAGTTTTGGTTCCTTCTTAAGGGTTTTAGTGCTCTGGCATTTGCGTTAGTCTTGGTCTTTGCGTTTGTCTGGTCTTTTGAGTTTGTTGAGTCTTTGAACGTTTTAATGTGTCTTTCTAAGGTTTTCTGTACTTGAGGTTTCTTTTAGATTATTCTGAGTCTTTGAAGTTTTAAGTACTCTGAGTCCTTTGTTGGAAGCAGGTTTGTAGTACTCTGGATTCATTTCATTGGAAACGGTTTTTAGTGCTCTGAGGTCATTTTTTGGAGCTTAGTTTTAAGTGTTCTGGTGTCCTTTACTGGAACAGGTTTTAAGTTTCTGGTATCCTTTCGTTGGAAGCAGGTTTTTAAGTGCTCTGGAGTCATTTCTTTGGAAGCAGGTTTAAGTGCTCTGAGTCATTTCTTGGAAGGGGTTTTTCATTTAAAGCGGTGTTTATGCTCTGGAGTCATTGTTGTGCAGGTTTTAAGTGTTCTGTATCCTATCCTTCGGTTTTTTGCTCTTGAGTCATTTCGAAGTGTTTTTTTTAAGTGTCTTGAGTCATTTTGTTAGAAGTGGGTTTTTATGTTCTGGTATCCTTTCGCTGGAAGCGGGGTTTTAAGTGCTCTTAGTCATTTCATTTTAAGCGGGTTTTTAGGGTTCTGGTGTCCTTTTGTTGAAGCAGGTTTTTAATTGCTCTGGAGTCATTTTGTTGGAAGTAGGTTTTACGTGTTCTGGTATCCTTTCGCGGAAGCGGGTTTTTAAATGTTCTGTGTCCTTTCATTGAAGCGGGTTTTTAAGTGCTCTGAATCAGGCGGTTTTTGATTCATTTCATTGTTCTTGGGTTTTTAGTGCTCTGGTGTCATTTTTGGAAACAGTTTTTTTTTTAAGTGTCTGGAGTCATTTTGTTGGTAGCTGGTTTTTACTTTTCAGACATTTCACTGGAAGTGGGTTTTTAAGTGCTCTGAGTCATTTTGTTGAAAGTGGGTTTTACTTGCTCTGGAGTCATTTATTCGGAAACGGGTTTTTAAGTGCTCTGGAGTCATTTCTTTGGTAGTTGGGTATTAAGTGCTTTGGTGTCGTTTTGTTGCAAGCCGGTTTTTAAGTGCTCTGAGTCTTGTCGTTGGAATCGGGTGATTAAGTGAACTGAGTCATTTCTTTGGAAGATGGTTTTTAAGTGCTCTGGAGTTATATTATTTGCAAGCGGGTTTTAAGTGCTCTGGCGTCTTTTCATTGAAATCGGGTTATTAAGTGCTCTGGAGTCATTTAGTTGGAAGCGGGTTTTAAAGTGAACTGGAGTCATTTCGTTGGAAGCTGGTTTTTAAGTTCTCTGAGTCATGATGTTGGAAGCAGGTTTTTAAGTACTCTAGAGTCATTTTGTTGAAGTGGGTTTTAAGTGTTCTGAAGTTGCTTGTTGCAGATGCGTTTTTAAGTGCTCTGGAGTCAATTCCTTGAAGCAGGTTTTAAGTGCTCTGAGTCATTTTCTTTGGAAGCGGGTTTTTAAGTGCTCTGAGTCATTTCGTTGAAAGCGTGTTTTTAATTGCGATCTGGAGTCATTTCGTTTTAAGCGGGTTTTTAAGTTCTCTGAGTCATTTCATTGCAATCGGGTTTTTAAGTATTTTGGTATCCTTTCGTTGGAAGTAGGTTTTTAAGTGCTCTGGAGTCATTTCTTTGAAGCGGCTTTTTAAGTGCTCTGGAGTCGTTTGTTTGGAAGCGGGTTTGTAAGTACCCTGGATTCATTTCATTGGGAACGGTTTTTACGTGCACTGAGGTCATTTTTGGGAAGCATGTTTTTAAGTGTTTTGGTGTCCTTTCTTTGAAAGCGGTTTTTAAGTCTTCTGGTATCCTTTCGTTTGGTACTTGGGTTTTTTTGTGCTTTCGTTGGTAGCAGGTTTTAAGTGCTCTGGAGTCATTTAAGCTGGAAGCAGGTTTTAAGTGCTCTGGAGTCATTTCGTTTGGAAGCAGGTTTTTAGTGCTCTGGAGTCATTTCATTGGAAGCTGGTTTTTAAGTGTCTGGAGTCATTTCTTTGGAAGCAAGGTTTTAAGTGCTCTCGAGTCATTTAGATGGAAACAGGTTTTTAAGTGTTCTGGTGTCCTTTCGTTGGAAGCAGGTTTTTAAGTGCTCTGAGTCATTTCTTTGGAAAGCGGGTTTTACGTGCTTTGAGGTCATTTCATTGGAAGCGGGTTTTTAAGTATTCTGGTGTCCTTTGTTTAAAGCGGGTTTTTAAGTGATCTGGAGTCATTCCGTTGGAGCGGTGTTTTTAATTGCTGTCGATTCATTTCGTTTTAAGAGGGTTTTTAAGTGCACTGGAGTCATTTCATTGGAATCGGGTTTTTAAGTCTTCTGGTATCCTTTTTGGAAGTAAGTTTTTAAGTGCTCTGAGTCCTTTCTTTGGGGGCTTTTTAAGTACTCTGGAGTCCTTTGGTTGGAAGCAGGTTTGTAAGTACCCTGGATTCATTTCGTTGGAAACGGTTTTTTATGTGCTCTGAGGTCATTTTTTGGCAGCGTGTTTTTAAGTGTTCTGGTGTCCTTTCTTTGGAAGCAGGTTTTTAAGTCTTCTGGTATCCTTTCGTTGGTAGCAGGTTTTTAAGTGCTATGGAGTCATTTCTTTGGAAGAAAGGTTTAAAGTGCTCTGGAGTCATTTCGTTGTAAAGCGGGTTTTTAAGTGTTCTGGTATACTTTTGTTGGAAGCAGGTTTTTTAAGTGCTCTAGAGTCATTTCTTTGGAAGTTATTTTTTTAATTGCTGTGGAGTCATTTTGATTTAAGCAGGTTTTTAAGTGTTCTGGATTCATTTCGTTGGAAACGGGTTTTTATGTGCTCTGAGGTCATTTCGTTGGAAGCGTGTTTTTTTGCTCTGGCATCACTTCATTGGAAGCGGGTGTTTAAGTGCTCTGAAGTCATTTCTTTGAAGCGGGTTTTTAAGTGTTCTGGTATCCTTTGTTGGAAGCGGGTTTTTAAGTGCTCTTGAGTCATTTAGTTGGAAGCGGGTTTTTAAGTGTCCTGGTGTCCTTTCGTTGGAAGCAGGTTTTTAAGTGCTCTGGAGTCATTTTCCTTGAAGCGGGTTTTTAAGTGCTCTGAGTCATTTAGTTGGAAGTGGGTTTTTAAGTGTTCTGCATTCATTTTTTGAAACGGGTTTTTATGTGCTCTGAGGTCATTTCGTTGAAGCAGGTTTTTAATTGCTCTGGCATCATTTCATTTAAGTGGCTGTTTAAGTGCTCTGGAGTCATTTGGTTGGAAAAAGGTTTTTTATGTGCTCTGAGTCATTTTTTTAGAAGTGGTATTTTAAGTGTTCTGGAGTCATTTGGTTGGAAAAGGTTTTTATGTGCTCTGAGGTCATTTTTTTGAAGCGGGTTTTTAAGTGTTCTGGTATCCTTTCGTTGGAAGCGGGTTTTTAAGTGCTCTGGAGTCATTTTGTTGGAAGCGGGTTTTTAAGTGTTCTGGTGTCCTTTCGTTGGAAGCTGGTTTTAAATGTTCTGGAGTCCTTTCATTGGAAGCGGTTTTTAAGTGCTCTGGAATCATTTCGTTGGAAGCTGGTTTTTAAATGTTCTGGTGTCCTTTCATTGGAGCGGGTTTTTAAGTGCTCTGGAGTCATTTTTTTGTAAGCGGGTTTTAAGTGTTCTGGTGTCCTTTCATTGGAAGCGGGTTTTTAAGTAGGTTTTTAAGCGGGTTTTTAAGTGTTCATCCTTTCTATAGGTTTTTAAGTGCTCAGTCATTTCTATGGAAGCAGCTTTTTAAGTGCTCTGGAGTTGTTTGTTTGGATGCGGGTTTGTAAGTACCTGGATTCATTTCATTGAAACGGTTTTTTATGTGCTCTGAGGTCATTTTTTGGCAGCGTGTTTTTAAGTGTTCTGGTGTCCTTTCTTTGGAAGCGGGTTTTTAAGTCTTCTGGTATCCTTTCGTTGGTAGCAGGTTTTTAAGTGCTCCAGAGTCATTTCTTTGGAAGCAAGGTTTTAAGTGTTCTGGAGTCATTTCGTTGTAATTGGGTTTTTAAGTGTTCTGGTATCCTTTCGTTGGAAGCAGGTTTTTAAGGGATCTGGTGTCCTTTCATTGGAAGCGAGTTTTTAAGTGCTCTGGAGTCATTTTGTTGTAAGCGGGTTTTTAAGTGTTCTGGTATACTTTCGTTGGAAGCAATTTTTTAAGTGCTCTAGAGTCATTTCGTTGGAAGTGTTTTTTTAATTGCTGTGGAGTCATTTCGATTTAAGCGGGTTTTTTACGTGCTCTGGAGTCATTTCGTTGTAAGCTGGTTTTTATGTGTTCTGGTGTCCTTTCATTGTAAGAGGGTTTTTAAGTGCTCTGGAGTCATTTCGTTGGAAGCAGGTTTGTAAGTACTCTGGAGTCATTTCTTAGGAAGCAAGGTTTTAGGAGCTCTGGAGTCATTTCGTTGGAAGAAGGTTTTTAAGTGCTTTGGGGTCATTTCGTTTGAAGTGGGATTTGAAGTGCTCTGGAGTCTTTACCTTGGAAACAGTTTTTTTTAACTGCTCTGGAGTCATTTTGTTGGTAGCTGGTTTTTAAGTGCTCTGGATTCATTTCGTTGGAAGAGGGTTTTTAAGTGCTCTGGAGTCATTTAGTTGGAAGCGGGTTTTTAAGTGCTCTGGAGTCATTTCCTTGGAAGCGGGTTTTTAATTGCTGTGGCATCACTTCATTTAAAGCGGGTGTTTAAGTGCTCTGAAGTCATTTCGTTGGAAGCAGGTTTTTAAGTGTTCTGGTATCCTTTCGTTGGAAGCGGGTTTTTAAGTGCTCTTGAGTCATTTCGTTGGAAGCCGGTTTTTAAGTGCTCTGGAGTCATTTTGTTAGAAGTGGGTTTTTAAGTGTTCTGGTATCCTTTCGTTGGAAGCGGGTTTTTAAGTGCTCTTGAGTCATTTCGTTGGAAGCGGGTTTTTAGGGGTTCTGGTGTCCTTTTGTTGGAAGCAGGTTTTTAATTGCTCTGGAGTCATTTTGTTGGAAGTGGGTTTTTACGTGTTCTGGTATCCTTTCGTGGAAGCGGGTTTTTAAATGTTCTGGTGTCCTTTCATTGGAAGCGGGTTTTTAAGTGCTCTGGAATCATTTCGTTGTAAGCGGGTTTTTAAGTGTTCTCGTATCCTTTCGTTGGAAGCAGGTTTTTAAGTGCTCTGGAGTCATTTCGTTGGAAGCGTTTTTTTAATTGCTTTGGAGTCATTTCGATTTAAACAGGTTTTTACGTGCTCCGGAGTCATTTCGTTGTAAGCTGGTTTTTTTGTGTTCTGGTGTCCTTTCATTGTAAACGGGTTTTTAAGTGCTCTGGAGTCATTTCGTTGGAAGTAGGTTTGTAAGTGCTCTGGAGTCATTTCTTAGGAAGCAAGGTTTTAGGAGCTCTGGAGTCATTTCGTTGGAAGCAGGTTTTTAAGTGCTTTGGGGTCATTTCTTTGGAAGTGGGTTTTTAAGTGCTCTGGTGTCTTTACCTTGGGAACAGTTTTTTTTAACTGCTCTGGAGTCATTTTGTTGGTAGCTGGTTTTTAAGTGCTCTGGATTCATTTCGTTGGAAGAGGGTTTTTAAGTGCTCTGGAGTCATTTCGTGGAAAGTGGGTTTTTAGTGCTCTGGAATCATTTCTTTGGAAACGGGTTTTATGTGCTTTGAGGTCATTTCGTTGGAAGCGGGTTTTTAAGTGCTCTGGTATCCTTTCGTTGGAAGCAGGTTTTTAAGTGCTCTGGAGTCATTTTGTTGGAAGTGGGTTTTTAAGTGTTCTGGTATCCTTTCGTTGGAAGCGGGTTTTTAAATGTTCTGGTGTCCTTTCATTGGAAGCGGGTTTTTAAGTGCTCTGGAGTCATTTCATTGGAAGCAGGTTTGTAAGTGCTCTGGAGTCATTTCTTTGGAAGCAAGGTTTTAGGTGCTCTGGAGTCATTTCGTTGGAAGCTGGTTTTTAAGTGATCTGGTGTCCTTTCGTTGGAAGCTGGTTTTTAAGTGCTTTGGGGTCATTTTGTTGGTAGTGGGTTTTTAAGTGCTCTGGAGTCATTACCTTGGGAACAGATTTTTAAGTGCTCTGGAGACATTTCGTTGGTAGCTGATTTTTAAGTGCTCTGGATTCTTTTCGTTGGAAGCGGGTTTTTAAGTGCTCTGGAGTCATTTCATTGAAAGCAGGTTTTTAGTGCTCTGGAATCATTTCTTTGGAAACAGGGTTTATGTACTTTGAGGTCATTTCGTTTGAAGCGGGTTTTTAAGTGCTCTGGTATCCTTTCGTTGGAAGTAGGTTTTTAAGTGCTCTGGAGTAATTTCTTTGGAAGCGGCTTTTTAAGTGCTCTGGAGTTGTTTGTTTGGAAGCAGGTTTGTAAGTACCCTGGATTCATTTTTTTGGAAAGGGTTTTTTATGTGCTCTGAGGTCATTTTTTTGGCAGCGTGTTTTTAAGTGTTCTGGTGTCCTTTCTTTGGAAGCGGGTTTTTAAGTCTTCTGGTATCCTTTCGTTGGTAGCAGGTTTTTAAGTGTCTGAGTCATTTCTTTGGAAGCAAGTTTTTTAAGTGCTCTGGAGTCATTTCGTTTGTAGCGGGTTTTTAAGTGTTCTGGTATACTTTCTTTGGAAGCAGGTTTTTAAGTGCTCTAGAGTCATTTCGTTGGAAGCATTTTTTTAATTGCTGTGGAGGCATTTTGATTTAAGCGGGTTTTTAAGTGCTCTGGAGTCATTTGAAACGGGTTTTTGTGCTCTGAGGTCATTTGTAAGCTGGTGTTTATGTGTTCTGGTGTCCTTTCGTTGTGAGTCAGCGGGTTTTTAAGTGCTCTGGGGTCATTTTGTTGGAAGCAGGTTTTAAGTGCTCTGGAGTCATTTCCTTGAAGCGGGTTTTTAAGTGCTCTGGAGTCATTTAGTTGGAAGTGGGTTTTTAAGTGTTCTGCATTCATTTCGTTGGAAACGGGTTTTTATGTGCTCTGAGGTCATTTCGTTACAGCGTGTTTTTAATTGCTGTGGCATCACTTCATTTAAAGCGGCTGTTTAAGTGCTCTGAAGTCATTTCATTGGAAGCAGGTTTTAGAGTGCTCTGGAGTCATTTCATTAGAAGTGGTATTTTAAGTGCTCTGGAGTCATTTGGTTGGAAAAGGTTTTTTATGTGTGCTGAGGTCATTTTTTTGGAAGCGGGTTTTTAAGTGTTCTGGTATCCTTTCATTGGAAGCGGGTTTTTAAGTGCTCTGGAGTCATTTCGTTAGAAGCGGGTTTTTAAGTGTTCTGCTGTCCTTTCGTTGGAAGCAGGTTTTTAAGTGCTCTGGAGTCATTTTGTTGGAAGTGGGTTTTTAAGTGTACTGGTATCCTTTCGTTGGAAGCTGGTTTTTAAATGTTCTGGTGTCCTTTCATTGGAAGCGGGTTTTTAAGTGCTCTGGAATCATTTCGATGTAAGCGGGTTTTTAAGTGCTCTGGTGTCCTTTCATTGGAAGCGGGTTTTTAAGTGCTCTGGAGTCATGTCGTTGTAAGCGGGTTTTTAAGTGTTCTGGTATCCTTTCGTTGGAAGTAGGTTTTTAAGTGCTCTGGAGTCATTTCTATGGAAGCAGCTTTTTAAGTGCTCTGGAGTTGTTTGTTTGGATGCGGGTTTGTAAGTACCCTGGATTCATTTCATTGGAAACGGTTTTTTATGTGCTCTGAGGTCATTTTTTTGGCAGCGTGTTTTTAAGTGTTCTGGTGTCCTTTCTTTGGAAGCGGGTTTTTAAGTCTTCTGGTATCCTTTCGTTGGTAGCAGGTTTTTAAGTGCTCCAGAGTCATTTCTTT
Source organism: Meriones psammophilus (assembly GCA_036365155.1). NCBI lineage: Eukaryota > Metazoa > Chordata > Mammalia > Rodentia > Muridae > Meriones > Meriones psammophilus. Next base: position 7,764 of record JAEOAE010000906.1, read on the forward strand.
GGAAGCAAGGTTTTAAGTGTTCTGGAGTCATTTCGTTGTAATCGGGTTTTTAAGTGTTCTGGTATCCTTTCGTTGGAAGCAGGTTTTTAAGGGATCTGGTGTCCTTTCGTTGGAAGCGGGTTTTTAAGTGCTCTGGAGTCTTGTCGTTGGAATCGGGTTATTAAGTGAACTGGAGTCATTTCCTTGGAAGCAGTTTGTAAGTGCTCTGGAGTTATATTGTTGCAAGCGGGTTTTAATTGCTCTGGCGTCTTTTCATTGGAATCGGGTTATTAAGTGCTCTGGAGGCATTTCGTTCCATGCGGGTTTATATACTTCTCAGAATTTCACTGGAAGCAGGTTTTTAAGTGCTCTGCAATCATTTCGTTGGAAGCAGGTTATAAAGTGAACTGGAGTCATTTCGTTGGAAGCTGGTTTTTAAGTTCTCTGGAGTCATGATGTTGGAAGCAGGTTTTTAAGTACTCTAGAATCATTTCGTTGGAAGCAGGTCATAAGTGTTCTGAAGTTGCTTGTTGCAAGTGGGTTTTTAAGTGCTCTGGAGTCTATTCCTTGGAAGCAGGTTTTTAAGTGCTGTGGAGTCATTTCCTTGCAAGCAGGTTTTTAAGTGCTCTGGAGTCATTTCCTTGGAAGCGGGTTTTTAAGTGCTGTGGAGTCATTTAGTTGGAAGCGGGTTTTTAAGTGCTCTGGAGTCATTTAGTTGGAAGCGGGTTTTTAAGTGCTCTGGAGTCATTTCGTTGGAAACGGGTTTTTATGTGCTCTGAGGTCATTTCGTTGGAAGCGTGTTTTTAATTGCTGTGGCATCACTTCGTTTAAAGCAGGTGTTTAAGTGCTCTGGAGTCATTTCGTTGGAAGCGGGTTTTTAAGTGTACTGGTATCCTTTTGTTGGAAGCGGGTTTTTAAGTGCTCTTGAGTCATTTCTTTGGAAGCGGGTTTTTAAGTGTTCTGGTGTCCTTTCATTGGAAGCAGGTTTTTAAGTGCTCTGGAGGCATTTTGTTGGAAGGGGGTTTTTAAGTGTTCTGGTATCCTTTCGTTGGAAGCAGGTTTTTAAATGATCTGGTGTCCTTTCATTGGAAGCGGGTTTTTAAGTGCTCTGGTGTCATTTTCTTGCAAGCGGGTTTTTTACATACTTCTCAGACATTTCAATGGAAGCAGGTTTTTTTAAGTGCTCTGGAGTCATTTCTTTGGAAGCAGATTTTTAAGTGCTCTAGAGTCATTTCGTTGGAAGGGTTTTTTTAATTGCTGTGGAGTCATTTCGATTTAAGCGGGTTTTTAAGTGCTCTGGAGTCATTTCGTTGTAAGCAGGTTTTTATGTGTTCTGGTATCCTTTCGTTGTAAGCGGGTTTTTAAGTGCTCTGGGGTCATTTCGTTGGAATCGGGTTTTTAAGTCTTCTGGTATCCTTTCGTTTGAAGTAAGTTTTTAAGTGCTCTGGAGTCATTTCTTTGGAATCGCTTTTTAAGTACTCCGGAGTCCTTTGGTTAGAAGCGGGTTTGTAAGTACCCTGGATTCATTTCGTTGAAAACGGTTTTTTATGTGCTCTGAGGTCATTTTTTTTGCAGCGTGTTTTTAAGTGTTCTGGTGTCCTTTATTTGGAAGCGGGTTTTTAAGTCTTCTGGTGTCCTTTCGTTGGTAGCAGGTTTTTAAGTGCTCCAGAGTCATTTCTTTGGAAGCAAGGTTTTAAGTGCTCTGGAGTCATTTCGTTGTAAGCGGGTTTTTAAGTGTTCTGAAATCCTTTCTTTGGAAGCAGGTTTTTAAGTGCTCTAGAGTCATTTTGTTGGAAGCGTTTTTTTAATTGCTGTGTAGTCATTTCGTTTTAAGCGGTTTTTTAAGTGTTCTGGGATCCTTTCGTTGGAAACAGGTTTTTAAGTGCTCTGGAGTCATTTCGTTGAAAGCTGGTTTTTATGTGTTCTGGTGTCCTTTCGTTGTAAGCGGGTTTTTAAGTGCTCTGGAGTCATTTAGTTGGAAGCTGGTTTTTAAGTGCTCTGGAGTCATTTCGTTGGAAACGGGTTTTTATGTGCTCTGAGGTCATTTCGTTGGAAGCGGGTTTTTAAGTGTTCTGGTATCCTTTTGTTGGAAGCGGGTTTTTAAGTGCTCTTGAGTCATTTCTTTGGAAGTGGGTTTTTAAGTGTTCTGGTGTCCTTTCATTGGAAGCGGGTTTTTAAATGATCTGGTGTTGTTTCATTGGAAGCGGGTTTATAAGTGCTCTGGTGTCATTTTCTTGCAAGTGGGTTTTTTACATACTTCTCAGACATTTCACTGGAAGCAGGTTTTTTTAAGTGCTCTGGAGTCATTTCTTTGGAAGCAGGTGTTTAAGTGCTCTGGAATCATTTCCTTGGAAGTGGTTTTTAGTTGCTCTTTAGTCATTTATTCTGAAGCGGGTTTTTAAGTGCTCTGGAGTCATTTCTTTGGAAGCGGGTTTTTAAGTGCTCTGGAGTCATTTCCCTGGAAGCAGGTTTTTAAGTGCTCTGGAGTCATTTCGTTTGAAGCAGGTTTTTAGTGCTCTGGAGTCATTTCGTTGGAAGCTGGTTTTTAAGTGCTGGAGTCATTTCTTTGGAAGCAAGGTTTTAAGTGCTCTCGAGTCATTTCGATGGAAACAGGTTATTAAGTGTTCTGGTGTCCTTTAGATGGAAGCGGGTTTTTAAGTGCTCTGGAGTCATTTCTTTGGATATGGGGTTTATGTGCTTTGAGGTCATTTCGTTGGAAACGGGTTTTTAAGAATTCTGGTGTCCTTTTGTTGGAAGCGGGTTTTTAAGTGCTCTGGAGTCATTCCGTTGGAATCGGGTTTTTAAGTCTTCTGGTATCCTTTTGTTTGAAGTAAGTTTTTAAGTGCTCTGGAGTCATTTCTTTGGAATCGGCTTTTTAAGTACTCCGGAGTTCTTTGGTTAGAAGCGGGTTTGTAAGTACCCTGGATTTATTTCGTTGGAAACGGTTTTTTATGTGCTCTGAGGTCATTTTTTGGCAGCATGTTTTTAAGTGTTCTGGTGTCCTTTCTTTGGAAGCGGGTTTTTAAGTCTTCTGGTATCCTTTCGTTGGTAGCAGGTTTTTAAGTGCTCCAGAGTCATTTCTTTGGAAGCAAGGTTTTAAGTGCTCTGGAGTCATTTCGTTGTAAGCCGGTTTTTATGTGTTCTGATATCCTTTTGTTGGAAGCAGGTTTTTAAGTGCTCTAGAGTCATTTCGTTGGAAGCGTTTTTTTAATTGCTGTGGAGTCATTTCGATTTAAGCGGGTATTTAAGTGCTCTGGAGTCATTTCGTTTTATGCTGGTTTTTATGTGTTCTGGTGTCCTTTCGTTGTTAGCGGGTTTTTAAGTGCTCTGGGGTCATTTCGTTGGAAGCAAGTTTTTTAAGTGCTCTGGAGTCATTTCCTTGGAAGCGGGATTTTAAGTGCTCTGGAGTCATTTCGTTGGAAACGGGTTTTTATGTGCTCTGAGGTCATTTCATTGGAAGCGTGTTTTTAATTGCTGTGGCATCACTTCATTTAAAGCAGGTGTTTAAATGCTCAGAAGTCATTTCATTGGAAGCGGGCTTTTAAGTGTTCTGCTATACTTTTGTTGGAAGCGGGTTTTTAAATGCTCTTGAGTCATTTCTTTGGAAGCGGTTTTTTAAGTGTTCTGGTGTCCTTTCATTGGAAGCAGGTTTTTAAGTGCTCTGGAGGCATTTTGTTGGAAGGGGGTTTTTATGTGTTCTGGTATCCTTTCGTTGGAAGCGGGTTTTTAAATGATCTGGTGTCCTTTCATTGGAAGCGGGTTTTTAAGTGTTCTGGTGTCCTTTTGTTTGAAGCAGGTTTTTAAGTGCTCTGGAGTCATTTTGTTGGAAGTGGGTTTTTAAGTGCTCAGGAGTCATTACCTTGGAAACAGGTTTTTAAGTGCTCTGGAGTCATTGCTTTGGAAACGGGGTTTATTGGCTTTGAGGTCATTTCGTTGGAAGTGGGTTTTTAAGTATTCTGGTATCCTTTTGTTGGAAGCGGGTATTTAAGTGCTCTGGAGTCATTCCGTTGGAAGCGTGTTTTTAATTGCTGTCGATTCATTTCTTTTTAAGAGGGTTTTTAAGTGCTCTGGAGTCATTTCGTTGGAATCGGGTTTTTAAGTGTTCTGTTATCCTTTCGTTGGAAGTAAGTTTTTAAGTGCTCGAGTCGTTTGGTTGGAAGCTGGTTTGTAAGTTTCCTGGATTCATTTCGTTGGAAACAGTTTTTTATGTGCTCTGAGGTCGTTTTTTTGGCAGCATATTTTTAAGTGTTCTGGTGTCCTTTATTTGGAAGCGGGTTTTTAAGTCTTCTGGTATCCTTTTGTTGGTAGCAGGTTTTTAAGTGCTCCAGAGTCATTTCTTTGGAAGCAAAGTTTTAAGTGCTCTGGAGTCATTTCGTTGTAAGCGGGATTTTAAGTGTTCTGGTATCCTTTCGTTGGTAGCAGGTTTTTAAGTGCTCCAGAGTCATTTTTTTGGAAGCAAAGTTTTAAGTGCTCTGGAGTCATTTCGTTGTAAGCCGGTTTTTAAGTGTTCTGGTATACTTTCGTTGGAAGCAGGTTTTTAAGTGCTTTGGAGTCATTTCGTTGTAAGCTGGTTTTTATGTGTTCTGGTGTCCTTTCATTGTAAGCGGGTTTTTAAGTGCTCTGGGGTCATTTGGTCGAAAGCGGGTTTTTAAGTGCTCTGGAGTCATTTCCTTGGCAGCGGGTTTTTAAGTGTTCTGGAGTCATTTATTTGGAAGCGGGTTTTTAAGTGTCCTGGAGTCATTTTGTTAGAAGTGGGTTTTTAAGTGTTCTGGTATCCTTTCGTTGGAAGAGGGTTTTTAAGTGCTGTGGCATCACTTCATTTAAAGCGGGTGTTTAAGTTCTCTTGAGTCATTTCGTTGGAAGCGGGTTTTTAAGTGTTCTGGTGTCCTTTCATTGGAAGCAGGTTTTTAAGTGCTCTGGAGTCATTTTGTTAGAAGTGGGTTTTTAAGTGTTCTGGTATCCTTTCGTTGGAAGCGGGTTCTTAAGTGTTCTGGTGTCCTTTCATTGGAAGCGGGTTTTTAAGTGCTCTGGAGTCATTTCGATTTAAGCGGGTTTTAAGTGCTCTGGAGTCATTTCTTTGGAAGCAGGTTTGTAAGTGCTCTGGAGTCATTTCTTTGGAAGCAAGGTTTTAGGAGCTCTGTTGTCATTTCGTTGGAAGCTGTTTTTTAAGTGCTTTGGGGTCATTTCGTTGGAAGTGGGTTTTTAAGTGCTCTGGAGTCATTACCTTGGAAACAGTTTTTTTAACTGCTCTGGAGTCATTTCGTTGGTAGCTGGTTTTTAAGTGCTCTGGTGTCCTTTCGTTGGAAGCAGGTTTTTAAGTGCTCTGGAGTCATTTTGTTGGAAGTGGGTTTTTAAGTGTTCTGGTATCCTTTCCTTGGAAGCGGGTTTTTAAATGTTCTGGTGTCCTTTCATTGGAAGCGGGTTTTTAAGTGCTCTGGAGTCATTTCGTTGGAAGCAGGTTTGTAAGTGCTCTGGAGTAATTTCTTTGGAAGCAAGGTTTTAGGGGCACTGGAGTCATTTCATTGGAAGCGGGTTATTAAGTGTTCTGGTGTCCTTTCGTTGGAAGAGGGTTTTTAAGTGCTCTGGAGTCATTTCTTTGGATACGGGGTTTATGTGCTTTGAGGTCATTTCGTTGGAAGCGGGTTTTTAGGTATTCTGGTGTCCTTTTGTTGGAACCGGGTTTTTAAGTGCTCTGGAGTCATTCCGTTGGAAGGGTGTTTTTAATTGCTGTCGATTCATTTCGTTTTAAGAGGGTTTTTAAGTGCTCTGGAGTCATTTCGTTGGAATCGGGTTTTTAAGTCTTCTGGTATCCTTTCGTTGGAAGTAAGTTTTTAAGTGCTCTGGAGTCATTGATTTGGAATCAGCTTTTTAAGTACTCCGGAGTACTTTGGTTGGAAGCGGGTTTGTAAGTACCCTGGATTCATTTCGTTGGAAACGGTTTTTTATGTTCCTGAGGTCATTTTTTTGGCAGCGTGTTTTTAAGTGTTCTGGTGTCCTTCTTTGGAAGCGGGTTTTTAAGTCTTCTGGTATCCTTTCGTTGGTAGTAGGTTTTTAAGTGCTCCAGAGTCATTTCTTTGGAAGCAAGGTTTTAAGTGCTCTGGAGTCATTTCCTTGTAAGCGGGTTTTTAAGTGATCTGGTGTCCTTTCGTTGGAAGCGGATTTTTAAGTGCTTTGGGATCCTTTCGTTGGAAGCAGGTTTTTAAGTGCTCTGGGGTCATTTCGCTGGAAGCGGGTTGTTATGTGCTCTGAGGTCATTTCTTTGGAAACAGGTTATGAAGTGTTCTGGTGTCCTTTTGTTTGAAGCAGGTTTTTAAGTGCTCTGGAGTCATTTAGTTGGAAGCTGGTTTTTAAGTGCTCTGGAGTCATTTCGTTGGAAACGGGTTTTTATGTGCTCTGAGGTCATTTCGTTGGAAGCGGGTTTTTAAGTGTTTTGGTATCCTTTTGTTGGAAGCGGGTTTTTAAGTGCTCTTGCGTCATTTCATTGGATTCTGGTTTTTAAGTGTTCTGGTGTCCTTTCGTTGGAAGCAGGTTTTTTGTGCTCTGGAGTCATTTCTTTGGAAGTAAGGTTTTAGGTGCGCTGGAGTCATTTCAATGGAAGCAGGTTTTTAAGGGATCTGGTGTCCTTTCGTTGGAAGCGGGTTTTTAAGTGCTTTGGGGTCATTTCGTTGGAAGTGGGTTTTTAAGTGCTCTGGAGTCATTACCTTGGAAACAGTTTTTTAAGTGCTCTGGAGTCATTTCGTTGGTAGCTGAATTTTAAGTGCTCTGGATTCATTTCGTTGGAAGCAGGTTTTTAAGTGCTCTGGAATCATTTCTTTGGAAACGGGGTTTATGTGCTTTGAGGTCATTTCGTTGGAACCGGGTTTTTAAGTGCTTTGGGGTCATTTCATTGGACGTGGGTTTTTAAGTGCTCTGGAGTCATTACCTTGGAAACAGTTTTTTAAGTGCTCTGGAGTCATTTCGTTGGTAGCTGAATTTTAAGTGCTGTGGATTCATTTCGTTGGAAGCAGGTTTTTAAGTGCTCTGGAATCATTTCTTTGGATACGGGGTTTATGTGCTTTGAGGTCATTTTGTTGGAAGTAGGTTTTTAAGTGATCTGGAGTCATTTCTTTGGAAGCGGCTTTTTAAGTGCTCTGGAGTTGTTTGTTTGGAAGCAGGTTTTTAACTACCCTGGATTCATTTCGTTGGAAACGGTTTTTTATGTGCTCTGAGGTCATTTTTTTGGCAGCGTGTTTTTAAGTTTTCTGGTGTCCTTTATTTGGAAGCGGGTTTTTAAGTCTTCTGGTATCCTTTCGTTGGTAGCAGGTTTTTAAGTGCTCCAGAGTCATTTCTTTGGAAGCAAGGTATTAAGTGCTCTCGATTCATTTCTTTGTAAGCGGGATTTTAAGTGTTCTGGTATCCTTTTATTGGAAGCAGGGTTTTAAGTGCTCTAGAGTCATTTCGTTGGAAGCAGGTTTTTAAGTGCTCTGGAGTCATTTCCTTGGAAATGGGTTTTTAAGTGCTCTGGAGTCACTTAGTTTGAAGCGGGTTTTTAAGTGCTCTGGAGTCATTTCGTTGGAAGCGGGTTTTTAAGTGTTCTGGTATCCTTTCGTTGGAAGCGGGTTTTTAAGTGCTCTTGAGTCATTTCGTTGGAAGCGGGTTTTTAAATGCTTTGGGGTCATTTCGTTGGAAGTGGGTTTTTAAGTGCTCTGGAGTCATTACCTTGGAAACAGGTATTTAAGTGTTCTGGATTCATTTCGTTGGAAACGGGGTTTATGTGCTTTGAGGTCATTTCGTTGGAAGTGGGTTTTTAAGTGCTCTGGGATCCTTTTGTTGGAAGCAGGTTTTTAAGTGCTCTGGAGTCATTTCGTTGGAAGCGTGTTTTTAATTGCTATCGAGGCATTTCGTTTTAAGGGGGTTTTTAATTGCTCTGGATTCATTTCATTGGAATCGGGTTTTTAAGTTTTCTGGTATCCTTTCGTTGGAAGTAAGTTTTTAAGTGCTCTGGAGTCATTTCTTTGGAAGCGGCTTTTTAAGTGCTCTGGAGTCGTTTGGTTGGAAGCTGGTTTGTAAGTTCCCTGGATTCATTTCGTGGGAAACAGTTTTTTATGTACTGTGAGGTCATTTTTTTGGCAGTGTGTTTTTAAGTGTTCTGGTGTCCTTTCTTTGGAAGCGGGTTTTTAAGTCTTCTGGTATCCTTTCGTTGGTAGCAGGTTTTTAAGTGCTCTGGAGTCATTTCATTGTAAGCGGGTTTTTAAGTGTTCTGGTATCCTTTTGTAGGAAGCAGGTTTTTAAGTGCTCTAGAGTCATTTCATTGAAGCGGGTTTTAAGCGCTCTGGGGTCATTTCGTTAGGCGGGTTTTTAAGTGCTCTGGAGTCATTAACTTGGAAGCAGGTTTTGAAGTCCTCTGGATTCATTTAGTTTGCAGCGGGTTTTTAAGTGCTCTGGAGTCATTTCCTTGGAAGCGGGTTTTTAAGTCTTCTGGTATCCTTTCGTTGGTATCAGGTTTTTAAGTGCTCCAGAGTCCTTTCTTTGGAAGCAAGGTTTTAAGTGCTCTGGAGTCATTTCATGGTAAGCGGGTTTTTAAGTGTTCTGGTATACTTTCTTTGGAAGCAGTTTTTACGTGCTCTAGAGTCATTTCGTTGGAAGCGATTTTTAATTGCTGTGGAGTCATTTCGATTTAAGCAGGTTTTTAAGTGCTCTGGAGTCATTTCGTTGTAAGCTGGTTTTTATATGTTCTGGTGTGCTTTTGTTGGAAGCAGGTTTTTAAGTGCTCTAGAGTCATTTCGTTGGAAGCGTTTTTTTAACTGCTGTGTAGTCATTTCGTTTTAAGCGGGTTTTTAAGTGCTCTGGAGTCATTTCGTTGTAAGCGGGTTTTTAAGTGTTCTGGGATCCTTTTGTTGGAAGCAGGTTTTTAAGTGCTCTGGAGTCATTACGTTGTAAGCTGGTTTTTTTGTGTTCTGGTGTCCTTTCGTTGTAAGGGGGTTTTTAAGTGCTCTTGGGTCATTTCATTGGAAGCATTTTTATTTTTTTAATTGCTGTGGAGTCATTTCGATTTAAGCGGGTTTTTAAGTGCTCTGGAGTCATTTTGTTGTAAACTGGTTTTTATGTGTTCTGGTGTGCTTTTTTTGGAGGCAGGTTTTTAAGTGCTCTAGAGTCATTTCGTTGGAAGCGTTTTTTTAATTGCTGTGTAGTCATTTCGTTTTAAGCGGGTTTTTAAGTGCTCTGGAGTCATTTCCTTGGAAGCGGGTTTTTAAGTGCTCTGGAGTCATTTAGTTAGAAGCTGGTTTTTAAGTGCTCTAGAGTCATTTAGTTGGAAACGGGTTTTTTTGTGCTCTGAGGTCATTTCGTTGGAAGCGCGTTTTTAATTGCTGTGGCATCACTTCGTTTAAAGCGGGTGTTTAAGTGCTCTGGAGTCATTTCATTGTAAGCAGGTTTTAAAGTGTTCTGGTATCTTTTCGTTGGAAGCAGGTTTTTAAATGTTCTGGTGTCCTTTCATTGTTAGCGTGTTTTCAAGTGCTTTGGGGTCATTTTGTTGGAAGTTGGTTTTTAAGTGCTGTGGAGTCATTACCTTGGAAACAGGTTTTTAAGTGCTCTGGAGTCATTTCGTTGGAGGCAGGTTTGTAAGTGCTCTGGAGTCATTTCTTTGGAAGCAAGGTTTTAGGTGCTCTGGAGTCATTTCGTTGGAAGCGGGTTTTTAAGTGATCTGGTGTCCTTTCATTGGAAGCAGGTTTTTAAGTGCTTTGGAGTCATTTCGTTGGAAGCGGGTTTTTAAGTGTTCTGGTGTCCTTTTGTTGGAAGTGGGTTTTTAAGTGCTCTGGGGTCATTTCGTTAGAAGTGTGTTTTTAAGTGCTCTGGAGTCATTACCTTGGAAACAGATTTTTAAGTGCTCTGGGGTCATTTCGTTGGAAGCAGGTTTGTAAGTGCTCTGGAGTCATTTCTTTGGAAGCAAGGTTTTAGGTGCTCTGGAGTCATTTTGTTGGAAGCGGGTTCTTAAGTGATCTGGTGTCCTATCGTTGGAAGCGGGTTTTTAAGTGCTTTGGAGTCATTTCGTTGGAAGCAGGTTTTGAAGTGCTCTGGATTCATTTAGTTTGCAGCGGGTTTTTAAGTGCTCTGGAGTCATTTCCTTGGAAGCAAGTTTTTAAGTCTTCTGGTATCCTTTCGTTGGTATCAGGTTTTTAAGTGCTCCAGAGTCCTTTCTTTGGAAGCAAGGTTTTAAGTGCTCTGGAGTCATTTCGTGGTAAGCGGGTTTTTAAGTGTGCTGGTATCCTTTCGTTGTAAGCAGTTTTTAAGTGCTCTAGAGTCATTTCGTTGGAAGCGTTTTTTTAATTGCTGTGTAGTCATTTCGTTTTAAGCGGGTTTTTAAGTTCTCTGGAGTCATTTCGTTGTAAGCGGGTTTTTAAGTGTTCTGGGATCCTTTCGTTGGAAGCAGGTTTTTAAGTGCTCTGGAGTCATTACGTTGTAAGCTGGTTTTTATGTGTTCTGGTGTCCTTTCTTTGTACGGGGGTTTTTAAGTGCTCTGGGGTCATTTCATTGGAAACATTTTTTTTTTTTTTAATTGCTGTGGAGTCATTTTCGAAGCGGGTTTTTAAGTGCTCTGAGTCATTTCGTTGTAAACTGGTTTTTATGTGTTCTGGTGTGCTTCTGTTGGAGGCAGGTTTATAAGTGCTCTAGAGTCATTTTGTTGGAAGCGTTTTTTTAATTGCTGTGTAGTCATTTCGTTTTAAGCGGGTTTTTAAGTGCTCTGGAGTCATTTCCTTGGAAGCGGGTTTTTAAGTGCTCTGAGGTCATTTCGTTGGAAGCGCGTTTTTAATTGCTGTGGCATCACTTCGTTTAAAGTGGGTGTTTAAGTGCTCTGGAGTCATTTCATTGTAAGCAGGTTTTTAAGTGTTCTGGTATCTTTCGTTGGAAGCAGGTTTTTAAATGTTCTGGTTTCCTTTCATTGGAAGGGTTTTTAAGTGCTTTGGGGTCATTTTGTTGGAAGTGGTGGGTTTTTAAGTGCTCTGGAGTCATTACCTTGAAACAGGTTTTTAAGTGCTCTGGAGTTATTTTGTTGGAGGCAGGTTTGTAAGTGCTCTGGAGTCATTACCTTGAAACAGGTTTTAAGTGCTCTGAGTCATTTCTTTGGAAACGGGTTCATGTGCTTTTAGGTCATTTCGTTGGAAGCAGGTTTTTAAGTGTTCTGGTGTCCTTTTGTTGGAAGCGGGTTTTTAAGTGCTCTGGGGTCATTTCGTTGGAAGTGGGTTTTTAAGTGCTTGAGTCATTACCTTGGAACCAGGTTTTTAAGTGCTCTGAGTCATTTCTTTGAAACAGGGTTTATGTGCTTTGAGGTCATTTCGTTGGAAGCGGGTTTTATGTATTCTGGTATCCTTTTGTTGGAAGCGGGTTTTTAAGTGCTCTGAGTCATTCCGTTGGAGCGTGTTTTTAATTGCTGTCGAGTCATTTCGTTTCAAGAGGGTTTTTAAGTGCTCTGGAGTCATTTCGTTGGAATCGGGTTTTTAAGTGTTCTGGTATCCTTTTGTTGGAAGTAAGTTTTTAAGTGCTCTGGAGTCGTTTGTTTGGAAGCTGGTTTGTAAGTTCCCTGGATTCATTTCATTGGAAACAGATTTTTATGTGCTCTAAGTTCATTTTTTTGGCAGCGCGTTTTTAAGTGTTCTGGTGTCCTTTCTTTGGAATCGGGTTTTTAAGTCTTCTGGTATCCTTTCGTTGGTAGCAGGTTTTTAAGTGCTACAGAGGCATTTCTATGGAAGCAAGGTTTTAAGTGCTCTGGAGTCATTTCGTTGGAAGCTGGTTTTTAAGTGTTCTGGGATCCTTTTTTTGGAAGCAGGTTTTAATTGCTCTGGCGTCATTTCGCTGGAAGCTGGTTTTTATGTGTTCTGTTGTCCTTTCCTTGTAAGCGGGTTTTTAAGTGCTCTGGGTTCATTTCGTTGGAAGCGGGTTTTTAAGTGCTCTGGAGTGATTTCGTTGGAAACGGGTTTTTATGTGCTCTGAGGTCATTTCGTTGGAAGCGCGTTTTTAATTGCTGTGGCATCACTTCGTTTAAAGCGGGTGTTTAAGTGCTCTGGAGTCATTTCATTGTAAGCAGGTTTTAAAGTGTTCTGGTATCTTTTCGTTGGAAGCGGGTTTTTAAATGTTCTGGTGTCCTTTCATTGTTAGCGGGTTTTTAAGTGCTTTGGGGTCATTTTGTTGGAAGTGGGTTTTTAAGTGCTCTGGAGTCATTACCTTGGAAACAGGTTTTTAAGTGCTCTGGAGTCATTTTGTTGGAGGCAGTTTGTAAGTGCTCTGGAGTCATTTCTTTGGAAGCAAGGTTTTTAGGTGCTCTGGAGTCATTTCTTTGGAAGCGGGTTTTTAAGTGATCTGGTGTCCTTTCGTTGGAAGCAGGTTTTTAAGTGCTCTGGAGTCATTTCGTTGGAAGCGGGTTTTTAAGTGTTCTGGTGTCCTTTTGTTGGAAGTGGGTTTTTAAGTGCTCTGGGGTCATTTCGTTAGAAGTGGGTTTTTAAGTGCTCTGGAGTCATTACCTTGGAAACAGATTTTTAAGTGCTCTGGAGTCATTTCGTTGGAAGCAGGTTTTAAGTGCTCTGGAGTCATTTCTTTGGAAGCAGGTTTTTAAGTGCTCTGGAGTCATTTTGTTGGAAGCGGGTTCTTAAGTGATCTGGTGTCCTTTCGTTGGAAGCGGGTTTTTAAGTGCTTTGGAGTCATTTCGTTGGAAGCAGGTTTTGAAGTGCTCTGGATTCATTTAGTTTGCAGCGGGTTTTTAAGTGCTCTGGAGTCATTTCCTTGGAAGCAAGTTTTTAAGTCTTCTGGTATCCTTTCGTTGGTAGCAGGTTTTTAAGTGCTCCAGAGTCCTTTCTTTGGAAGCAAGGTTTTAAGTGCTCTGGAGTCATTTCATGGTAAGCGGGTTTTTAAGTGTGCTGGTATCCTTTCGTTGTAAGCAGTTTTTAAGTGCTCTAGAGTAATTTCGTTGGAAGCGTTTTTTTAATTGCTGTGTAGTCATTTCGTTTTAAGCGGGTTTTTAAGTGCTCTGGAGTCATTTCGTTGTAAGCGGGTTTTTAAGTGTTCTGGGATCCTTTCGTTGAAAGCAGGTTTTTAAGTGCTCTGGAGTCATTACGTTGTAAGCTGGTTTTTATGTGTTCTGGTGTCCTTTCTTTGTAAGGGGGTTTTTAAGTTCTCTGGGGTCATTTCATTGGAAGCAATTTTTTTTTAATTGCTGTGGAGTCATTTCGATTTAAGCGGGTTTTTAAGTGCTCTGGAGTCATTTCGTTGTAAACTGGTTTTTATGTGTTCTGGTGTGCTTCTGTTGGAGGCAGGTTTTTAAGTGCTCTAGAGTCATTTTTTAGGCGTTTTTTAATTGCTCTGTAGTCATTTCGTTTTAAGCGGGTTTTTAAGTGCTCTGGAGTTGGAAGCGGGTTTTTAAGTGCTGTGCTCTGGAGTCATTTAGTTTTAAGCGGGTTTTTAAGTGCTCTGGAGTCATTTCTGGAGTCATTTCGTTGGAAGCGGGTTTTTAAGTGCTCTGAGGTTTTCATTTTCTGGTGTCCTTTGTTGGAAGCAGGTTTTTAATTCATTTCGTTTGAAGCGGGTTTTTGTGCAGTCATTTTTGTTTTTAAAGGTTTTGGGGTGTTTTAGGCGTGTTTAAGTGCTCAGTCATTTCATTGTAAGCAGGTTTTTAAGTGTTCTGGTATCCTTTTGTTGGAAGCAGGTTTTTAAATGTTCTGGTGTCCTTTCATTGGAAGCGGGTTTTTAAGTGCTTTGGGGTCATTTCGTTGGAAGTGGGTTTTTAAGTGCTCTGGAGTCATTACCTTGGAAACAGGTTTTTAAGTGCTCTGGAGTTATTTTGTTGGAGGCAGGTTTGTAAGTGCTCTGGAGTCATTACCTTGGAAACAGGTTTTTAAGTGCTCTGGAGTCATTTCTTTGGAAACGGGGTTCATGTGCTTTTAGGTCATTTCGTTGGAAGCAGGTTTTTAAGTGTTCTGGTGTCCTTTTGTTGGAAGCGGGTTTTTAAGTGCTCTGGGGTCATTTCGTTGGAAGTGGGTTTTTAAGTGCTTGGAGTCATTACCTTGGAACCAGGTTTTTAAGTGCTCTGGAGTCATTTCTTTGGAAACAGGGTTTATGTGCTTTGAGGTCATTTCGTTGGAAGCGGGTTTTTATGTATTCTGGTATCCTTTTGTTGGAAGCGGGTTTTTAAGTGCTCTGGAGTCATTCCGTTGGAAGCGTGTTTTTAATTGCTGTCGAGTCATTTCGTTTCAAGAGGGTTTTTAAGTGCTCTGGAGTCATTTCGTTGGAATCGGGTTTTTAAGTGTTCTGGTATCCTTTCGTTGGAAGTAAGTTTTTAAGTGCTCTGGAGTCGTTTGTTTGGAAGCTGGTTTGTAAGTTCCCTGGATTCATTTCATTGGAAACAGTTTTTTATGTGCTCTAAGTTCATTTTTTTGGCAGCGCGTTTTTAAGTGTTCTGGTGTCCTTTCTTTGGAATCGGGTTTTTAAGTCTTCTGGTATCCTTTCGTTGGTAGCAGGTTTTTAAGTGCTACAGAGGCATTTCTATGGAAGCAAGGTTTTAAGTGCTCTGGAGTCATTTCGTTGGAAGCTGGTTTTTAAGTGTTCTGGGATCCTTTTTTTGGAAGCAGGTTTTAATTGCTCTGGCGTCATTTCGCTGGAAGCTGGTTTTTATGTGTTCTGTTGTCCTTTCCTTGTAAGCGGGTTTTTAAGTGCTCTGGGTTCATTTCGTTGGAAGCGGGTTTTTAAGTGCTCTGGAGTGATTTCGTTGGAAACGGGTTTTTATGTGCTCTGAGGTCATTTCGTTGGAAGCGTGTTTTTAATTGCTGTGGCATCACTTCATTTAAAGCGGGTGTTTAAGTGCTCTGGAGTCATTTCGTTGGAAGCTCGTTTTTAAGTGCTCTGGAGTCATTTTGTTAGAAGTGGGTTTTTAAGTGTTCTAGTATCCTTTCGTTGGAAGCGGGTTTTTAAGTGTTCTTGTATCCTTTCGTTGGAAGCGGGTTTTTAAGTGCTCTGGAGTCATTTCCTTGGAAGCAGGTTTGTAAGTGCTCTGGAGTCATTTCTTTGGAAGCAAGGTTTTAAGTGCTCTGGAGTCATTTCTTTGGAAGCAGGTTTTTAAGTGATCTCGTGTCCTTTCGTTGGAAGCGGGTTTTTAAGCGCTTTGGGATCCTTTCATTGGAAGCAGGTTTTTAAGTGCTCTGGAGTCATTTGGCTGGAAGCGGGTTGTTATGTGCTCTGAGGTCATTTCGTTGGAAACAGGTTATGAAGTGTTCTCGTGTCCTTTAGTTGGAAGCAGGTTTTTAAGTGCTCTGGAATCATTTTGTTGGAAACGGGGTTTATGTGCTTTGAGGTCATTTCGTTGGAAGTGGGTTTTTAAGTATTCTGGTATCCTTTTGTTGGAAGCAGGTTTTTAAGTGCTCTGGAGTGTTTTTGTTGGAATCGGGTTTTTAAGACTTCTGGTATCCTTTTGTTGGAAGTAAGTTTTTAAGTGCTCTGGAATCATTTCTTTGGAATCGGCTTTTTAAGTGCTCTGGAGTCGTTTGGTTGGAAGCGGGTTTGTAAGTAACCTGGATTTATTTCGTTGGAATCGGGTTTTTAAGTGTTCTGGTATCCTTTCGTTGGAATTAATTTTTTAATTGCTCTGGAGTCATTTCTTTGGAAGCGGCTTTTTAAGTGCTCTTGAGTCGTTTTGTTGGAAGCTGGTTTGTAAGTTCCCTGGATTCATTTCTTTGGAAACAGTTTTTTATGTACTCTGAGGTCATTTTTTTGGCAGCATGTTTTTAAGTGTTCTGGTGTCCTTTCTTTGGAAGCGGGTTTTTAAGTCTTCTGGTATCCTTTCACTGGTAGCAGGTTTTTAAGTGCTCCAGAGGCATTTCTTTGGAAGCAAGGTTTTAAGTACTCTGGAGTCATTTCGTTGTAAGCGGGTTTTTAAGTGTTCTGGTATCCTTTTGTAGGAAGCAGGTTTTTAAGTGCTCTAGAGTCATTTCGTTGGAAGCGGGTTTTTAAGTGCTCTGGAGTCATTAACTTGGAAGCAGGTTTTGAAGTGCTCTGGATTCATTTAGTTTGCAGCGGGTTTTTAAGTGCTCTGGAGTCATTTCCTTGGAAGCGGGTTTTTAAGTCTTCTGGTATCCTTTCGTTGGTATCAGGTTTTTAAGTGCTCCAGAGTCCTTTCTTTGGAAGCAAGGTTTTAAGTGCTCTGGAGTCATTTCATGGTAAGCGGGTTTTTAAGTGTTCTGGTATACTTTCTTTGGAAGCAGTTTTTACGAGCTCTAGAGTCATTTCGTTGGAAGCGTTTTTTTAATTGCTGTGGAGTCATTTCGATTTAAGCAGGTTTTTAAGTGCTCTGGAGTCATTTCGTTGTAAGCTGGTTTTTATATGTTCTGGTGTGCTTTTGTTGGAAGCAGGTTTTTAAGTGCTCTAGAGTCATTTCGTTGGAAGCGTTTTTTTAATTGCTGTGTAGTCATTTCGTTTTAAGCGGGTTTTTAAGTGCTCTGGAGTCATTTCGTTGTAAGTGGGTTTTTAAGTGTTCTGGGATCCTTTCGTTGGAAGCAGGTTTTTAAGTGCTCTGGAGTCATTACGTTGTAAGCTGGTTTTTTTGTGTTCTGGTGTCCTTTCGTTGTAAGGGGGTTTTTAAGTGCTCTTGGGTCATTTCATTGGAAGCATTTTTATTTTTTTAATTGCTGTGGAGTCATTTCGATTTAAGCGGGTTTTTAAGTGCTCTGGAGTCATTTTGTTGTAAACTGGTTTTTATGTGTTCTGGTGTGCTTTTTTTGGAGGCAGGTTTTTAAGTGCTCTAGAGTCATTTCGTTGGAAGCGTTTTTTTTAATTGCTGTGTAGTCATTTCGTTTTAAGCGGGTTTTTAAGTGCTCTGGAGTCATTTCCTTGGAAGCGGGTTTTTAAGTGCTCTGGAGTCATTTAGTTAGAAGCTGGTTTTTAAGTGCTCTGGAGTCATTTAGTTGGAAACGGGTTTTTTTGTGCTCTGAGGTCATTTCGTTGGAAGCGCGTTTTTAATTGCTGTGGCATCCGCCGTTTAAAGCGGGTTTTTAAGTGCTCTGGAGTCATTTCATTGTAAGCAGGTTTTTAAAGTGTTCTGGTATCATTTTTTTAGGTTTTGGAAGCGGGTTTTTAAATGTTCTGGTGTCCTTTCATTGTTAGCGGGTTTTTAAGTGCTTTGGGGTCATTTTGTTGGAAGTGGGTTTTTAAGTGCTCTGGAGTCATTACCTTGGAAACAGGTTTTTAAGTGCTCTGGAGTCATTTCGTTGGAGGCAGGTTTGTAAGTGCTCTGGAGTCATTTCTTTGGAAGCAAGGTTTTAGGTGCTCTGGAGTCATTTCGTTGGAAGCGGGTTTTTAAGTGATCTGGTGTCCTTTCGTTGGAAGCAGGTTTTTAAGTGCTTTGGAGTCATTTCGTTGGAAGCGGGTTTTTAAGTGTTCTGGTGTCCTTTTGTTGGAAGTGGGTTTTTAAGTGCTCTGGGGTCATTTTGTTGGAAGTGGGTTTTTAAGTGCTCTGGAGTCATTTTTTTTTTGAAGTGGGTTTTTAAGTGCTCTGGAGTCAGTTCAGGTTTTAAGTGCTCTGGAGTCATTTCTTTGGAACAGATTTTTAAGTGCTCTGGAGTCATTTTGTTGGAAGCAGTTTTTTTTAAGTCATTTCTGGTGTCATTTCTTTGGAAGCGGGTTTTAAGTGCTCTGGAGTCATTTTGTTGGAAGCGGGTTTTAAGTGCTCTGGTGTCATTTAGTTTGAAGCGGGTTTTTAAGTGCTTCTGGAGTCATTTCGTTGGAAGCAGGTTTTTAAGTCTTCTGGATTCATTTAGTTTGTAGCGGTTTTTAAGTGCTCAGAGTCATTTCTTTGGAAGCAGGTTTTTAAGTCTTCTGGAGTCATTTCGTTGGTAGCAGGTTTTTAAGTGCTCAGAGTCCTTTCTTTGTAAGCAGGTTTTTAAGTGCTCTAGAGTCATTTTGTTGGAAGCGGGTTTTTAAGTGCTCTGTAGTCATTTCGTTTTAAGCGGGTTTTTAAGTGCTCTGGTAGTCATTTTGTTGTAAGCGGGTTTTTAAGTGTTCTGGGAGTCATTTCGTTGGAAGCGTTTTTTTAAGTGCTCTGTAGTCATTTCGTTTTAAGCTGGTTTTTAAGTGCTCTGGAGTCATTTCTTTGTAAGCGGGTTTTTAAGTGTTCTCTGGGGTTTTTTCATTTGGATCATTTTTTTTTTTTTTAAGTGCTCTGGAGTCATTTCGTTTTAAGCTGGTTTTTATGTGCTCTGGAGTCATTTCTTTGTAAACTGGTTTTTAAGTGTTCTGGTGTCATTTCATTGGAAGCAGGTTTTTAAGTGCTCTAGAGTCATTTTTAATTGCGTTTTTAATTGCTGTGGAGTCATTTCGTTTTAAGCGGGTTTTTAAGTGCTCTGGAGTCATTTCGTTGTAAACGGGTTTTTATGTGTTCTGGTGTCATTTGTTGAAGGCAGGTTTTAAGTGCTCTGGAGTCATTTCGTTTGGAAGCGTTTTTTTTGTGATTTCTGGAGTCATTTCGAGTCATTTTGGAAGCGGGTTTTTAAGTGCTCTGGAGTCATTTAGTTGGAAGCGGGTTTTTAAGTGCTCTGGAGTCATTTAGTTGGAAATGGGTTTTTAAGTGCTCTGGAGTCATTTTGTTGGAAAGCGGTTTTTGTGCTCTGGAGTCATTTCATTTTAAAGCTGGTTTTTAAGTGCTCTGGAGTCATTTCGTTGGAAGCGGGTTTTTAAGTGCTCTGGAGTCATTTTTTGGAAGCGGGTTTTTAAGTGCTCTGGAGTCATTTTGTTTGAAAGCGGGTTTTTAAGTGTTCTGGTGTCTTTTCGTTAGAAGCAGGTTTTTAAGTGCTCTGGAGTCATTTTTAAGCGGGTTTTTAAGTGTTCTTGTATCCTTTTGTTGGAAGCGGGTTTTTAAGTGCTCTGGAGTCATTTTTTGGAAGCAGGTTTTTAAGTGCTCTGGAGTCATTTCTTTGGAAAGCAGGTTTTTAAGTGCTCTGAGTCATTTCATTTGGAAGCGGGTTTTTAAGTGTTCTGGTATCCTTTCTTTGGAAGCGGGTTTTTAAGTGTTTTTCTCTGAGTCATTTCGTTGGAAGTGGGTTTTTAAGTGCTCTGGAGTCATTTCGTTTCAAGCGGGTTTTTAAGTGCTCTGGAGTCATTTTGTTGGAAGCGGGTTTTTAAGTGCTCTGGGGTCATTTCTTTGGAAGCGGGTTTTTAAGTGCTCTGGAGTCATTTGGTTGGAAGCAGGTTTTTAAGTGCTCTGGAGTCATTTCATTGGAAACAGGTTTGTCATTTTTTTAAGGTTTTTGTGCTCTGGAGTCATTTTTTGGAAGCGGGGTTTTAAGTGTTCTGGAGTCCTTTCTTTGGAAGCGGGTTTTAAGTCTTCTGGTGTCCTTTTGTTGGAAGCAGGTTTTTAAGTGCTCTGGAGTCATTTCGTTGGAAGCGGGTTTTTAAGTGCTCTGGAGTCAAGTTGGAAGCTGGTTTTTAAGTGTGTTCTGGAGTCATTTAGTTGGAAGCGGGTTTTTAAGTGCTCTGGGTTCATTTTAGTTTGGAAGCGGGTTTTTAAGTGCTCTGGAGTCATTTTGTTGGAAGCGGGTTTTTAAGTGCTCTGAGGTCATTTCGTTTGGAAGCAGGTTTTTAAGTGCTCTGGAGTCATTTTCTTTGGAAGCGGGGTTTTAAGTGCTCTGGAGTCATTTCGTTTTAAGCGGTTTTTAAGTGCTCTGGAGTCATTTCTTTGGAAGCAAGTTTTAAGTCTTCTGGAGTCATTTCGTTGGAAGCAGGTTTTTAAGTGTTCAGAGTCCTTTTTTTTGAAGCAAGGTTTTAAGTGCTCTGGAGTCATTTCGTTGTAAGCGGGTTTTTAAGTGTTCTGGTATCCTTTCGTTGTAAGCGGGTTTTTAAGTGCTCTGGAGTCATTTCGTTGTAAGCGGTTTTTAAGTGCTCTGTAGTCATTTCGTTTTTAAGCGGGTTTTTAAGTGCTCTGGAGTCATTTCGTTTGAAGCGGGTTTTTAAGTGTTCTGGGATCCTTTCGTTGGAAGCAGGTTTTAAGTGCTCTGGAGTCATTTCTTTTGTAAGCTGGTTTTTATGTGTTCTGGTGTCCTTTCTTTTTAAGGGGTTTTTAAGTGCTCTGGGGTCATTTCATTGGAAACATTTTTTTTTTTAATTGCTGTGGAGTCATTTTGATTTAAGCGGGTTTTTAAGTGCTCTGGAGTCATTTTTTAAACTGGTTTTTATGTGTTCTGGTGTCTTTTTTTTGGAGAGCAGGTTTTTAAGTGCTCTAGAGTCATTTAGTTGGAAGCTGGTCATTTTTAAGCGGGTGCTCTGGAGTCATTTAGTTAGAAGCGGGTTTTTAAGTGCTCTGAGTCATTTCGTTGAAAGCGGGTTTTTATGTGCTCTGAGGTCATTTCGTTGGCAGCGTTTTTAATTGCTGTGGCATCACTTTGTTTTAAAGTGGGTGTTTAAGTGCTCTGGAGTCATTTCATTGTAAGCAGGTTTTTAAGTGTTCTGGTATCCTTTTTTGGAAGCAGGTTTTTAAATGTTCTGGTGTCCTTTCATTGAAGCGGGTTTTAAGTGCTTTGGGGTCATTTCGTTGGAAGTGGGTTTTTAAGTGCTCTGGAGTCATTACCTTGGAAACAGGTTTTTAAGTGCTCTGGAGTTATTTTGTTGGAGGCAGGTTTGTAAGTGCTCTGGAGTCATTACCTTGGAAACAGGTTTTTAAGTGCTCTGGAGTCATTTCTTTGGAAACGGGGTTCATGTGCTTTTAGGTCATTTCGTTGGAAGCAGGTTTTTAAGTGTTCTGGTGTCCTTTTGTTGGAAGCGGGTTTTTAAGTGCTCTGGGGTCATTTCGTTGGAAGTGGGTTTTTAAGTGCTTGGAGTCATTACCTTGGAACCAGGTTTTTAAGTGCTCTGGAGTCATTTCTTTGGAAACAGGGTTTATGTGCTTTGAGGTCATTTCGTTGGAAGCGGGTTTTTATGTATTCTGGTATCCTTTTGTTGGAAGCGGGTTTTTAAGTGCTCTGGAGTCATTCCGTTGGAAGCGTGTTTTTAATTGCTGTCGAGTCATTTCGTTTCAAGAGGGTTTTTAAGTGCTCTGGAGTCATTTCGTTGGAATCGGGTTTTTAAGTGTTCTGGTATCCTTTCGTTGGAAGTAAGTTTTTAAGTGCTCTGGAGTCGTTTGTTTGGAAGCTGGTTTGTAAGTTCCCTGGATTCATTTCATTGGAAACAGTTTTTTATGTGCTCTAAGTTCATTTTTTTGGCAGCGCGTTTTTAAGTGTTCTGGTGTCCTTTCTTTGGAATCGGGTTTTTAAGTCTTCTGGTATCCTTTCGTTGGTAGCAGGTTTTTAAGTGCTACAGAGGCATTTCTATGGAAGCAAGGTTTTAAGTGCTCTGGAGTCATTTCGTTGGAAGCTGGTTTTTAAGTGTTCTGGGATCCTTTTTTTGGAAGCAGGTTTTAATTGCTCTGGCGTCATTTCGCTGGAAGCTGGTTTTTATGTGTTCTGTTGTCCTTTCCTTGTAAGCGGGTTTTTAAGTGCTCTGGGTTCATTTCTTTGGAAGCGGGTTTTTAAGTTCTCTGGAGTGATTTCGTTGGAAACGGGTTTTTATGTGCTCTGAGGTCATTTCGTTGGAAGCGTGTTTTTAATTGCTGTGGCATCACTTCATTTAAAGCGGGTGTTTAAGTGCTCTGGAGTCATTTCGTTGGAAGCTGGTTTTTAAGTGCTCTGGAGTCATTTTGTTAGAAGTGGGTTTTTAAGTGTTCTAGTATCCTTTCGTTGGAAGCGGGTTTTTAAGTGTTCTTGTATCCTTTCGTTGGAAGCGGGT
Organism: Meriones psammophilus; assembly: GCA_036365155.1. Taxonomy (NCBI): domain Eukaryota; kingdom Metazoa; phylum Chordata; class Mammalia; order Rodentia; family Muridae; genus Meriones; species Meriones psammophilus. The sequence goes on from JAEOAE010000906.1 coordinate 29,508, forward strand.
TTTTAAGTGCTCTGGAGTCATTTCCTTGGAAGCAGGTTTGTAAGTGCTCTGGAGTCATTTCTTTGGAAGCAAGGTTTTAAGTGCTCTGGAGTCATTTCTTTGGAAGCAGGTTTTTAAGTGATCTCGTGTCCTTTCGTTGGAAGCGGGTTTTTAAGCGATTTGGGATCCTTTCATTGGAAGCAGGTTTTTAAGTGCTCTGGAGTCATTTGGCTGGAAGCGGGTTGTTATGTGCTCTGAGGTCATTTCGTTGGAAACAGGTTATGAAGTGTTCTCGTGTCCTTTAGTTGGAAGCAGGTTTTTAAGTGCTCTGGAATCATTTTGTTGGAAACGGGGTTTATGTGCTTTGAGGTCATTTCGTTGGAAGTGGGTTTTTAAGTATTCTGGTATCCTTTTGTTGGAAGCAGGTTTTTAAGTGCTCTGGAGTGTTTTTGTTGGAATCGGGTTTTTAAGACTTCTGGTATCCTTTTGTTGGAAGTAAGTTTTTAAGTGCTCTGGAATCATTTCTTTGGAATCGGCTTTTTAAGTGCTCTGGAGTCGTTTGGTTGGAAGCGGGTTTGTAAGTAACCTGGATTTATTTCGTTGGAATCGGGTTTTTAAGTGTTCTGGTATCCTTTCGTTGGAATTAATTTTTTAATTGCTCTGGAGTCATTTCTTTGGAAGCGGCTTTTTAAGTGCTCTTGAGTCGTTTTGTTGGAAGCTGGTTTGTAAGTTCCCTGGATTCATTTCTTTGGAAACAGTTTTTTATGTACTCTGAGGTCATTTTTTTTGGCAGCATGTTTTTAAGTGTTCTGGTGTCCTTTCTTTGGAAGCGGGTTTTTAAGTCTTCTGGTATCCTTTCACTGGTAGCACGTTTTTACGTGCTCCAGAGGCATTTCTTTGGAAGCAAGGTTTTAAGTACTCTGGAGTCATTTCGTTGTAAGCGGGTTTTTAAGTGTTCTGGTATCCTTTTGTAGGAAGCAGGTTTTTAAGTGCTCTAGAGTCATTTCGTTGGAAGCGGGTTTTTAAGCGCTCTGGGGTCATTTCGTTGGAAGCGGGTTTTTAAGTGCTCTGGAGTCATTAACTTGGAAGCAGGTTTTGAAGTGCTCTGGATTCATTTAGTTTGCAGCGGGTTTTTAAGTGCTCTGGAGTCATTTCCTTGGAAGCGGGTTTTTAAGTCTTCTGGTATCCTTTCGTTGGTATCAGGTTTTTAAGTGCTCCAGAGTCCTTTCTTTGGAAGCAAGGTTTTAAGTGCTCTGGAGTCATTTCATGGTAAGCGGGTTTTTAAGTGTTCTGGTATACTTTCTTTGGAAGCAGTTTTTACGTGCTCTAGAGTCATTTCGTTGGAAGCGTTTTTTTAATTGCTGTGGAGTCATTTCGATTTAAGCAGGTTTTTAAGTGCTCTGGAGTCATTTCGTTGTAAGCTGGTTTTTATATGTTCTGGTGTCATTTTTTGTTGGAAGCAGGTTTTTAAGTGCTCTAGAGTCATTTCGTTGGAAGCGTTTTTTTAATTGCTGTGTAGTCATTTCGTTTTAAGCGGGTTTTTAAGTGCTCTGGAGTCATTTCGTTGTAAGAGGGTTTTTAAGTGTTCTGGGATCCTTTCGTTGGAAGCAGGTTTTTAAGTGCTCTGGAGTCATTACGTTGTAAGCTGGTTTTTTTGTGTTCTGGTGTCCTTTCGTTGTAAGGGGGTTTTTAAGTGCTCTTGGGTCATTTCATTGGAAGCATTTTTATTTTTTTAATTGCTGTGGAGTCATTTCGATTTAAGCGGGTTTTTAAGTGCTCTGGAGTCATTTTGTTGTAAACTGGTTTTTATGTGTTCTGGTGTGCTTTTTTTGGAGGCAGGTTTTTAAGTGCTCTAGAGTCATTTCGTTGGAAGCGTTTTTTTAATTGCTGTGTAGTCATTTCGTTTTAAGCGGGTTTTTAAGTGCTCTGGAGTCATTTCCTTGGAAGCGGGTTTTTAAGTGCTCTGGAGTCATTTAGTTAGAAGCTGGTTTTTAAGTGCTCTGGAGTCATTTAGTTGGAAACGGGTTTTTTTGTGCTCTGAGGTCATTTCGTTGGAAGCCCGTTTTTATTTGCTGTGGCATCACTTCGTTTAAAGCGGGTGTTTAAGTGCTCTGGAGTCATTTCATTGTAAGCAGGTTTTAAAGTGTTCTGGTATCTTTTCGTTGGAAGCGGGTTTTTAAATGTTCTGGTGTCCTTTCATTGTTAGCGGGTTTTTAAGTGCTTTGGGGTCATTTTGTTGGAAGTGGGTTTTTAAGTGCTCTGGAGTCATTACCTTGGAAACAGGTTTTTAAGTGCTCTGGAGTCATTTCGTTGGAGGCAGGTTTGTAAGTGCTCTGGAGTCATTTCTTTGGAAGCAAGGTTTTAGGTGCTCTGGAGTCATTTCGTTGGAAGCGGGTTTTTAAGTGATCTGGTGTCCTTTCGTTGGAAGCAGGTTTTTAAGTGCTTTGGAGTCATTTCGTTGGAAGCGGGTTTTTAAGTGTTCTGGTGTCCTTTTGTTGGAAGTGGGTTTTTAAGTGCTCTGGGGTCATTTCGTTAGAAGTGGGTTTTTAAGTGCTCTGGAGTCATTTCCTTGGAAACAGATTTTTAAGTGCTCTGGAGTCATTTCGTTGGAAGCAGGTTTGTAAGTGCTCTGGAGTCATTTCTTTGGAAGCAAGGTTTTAGGTGCTCTGGAGTCATTTTGTTGGAAGCGGGTTCTTAAGTGATCTGGTGTCCTTTCGTTGGAAGCGGGTTTTTAAGTGCTTTGGAGTCATTTCGTTGGAAGCAGGTTTTGAAGTGCTCTGGATTCATTTAGTTTGCAGCGGGTTTTTAAGTGCTCTGGAGTCATTTCCTTGGAAGCGAGTTTTTAAGTCTTCTGGTATCCTTTCGTTGGTAGCAGGTTTTTAAGTGCTCCAGAGTCCTTTCTTTGGAAGCAAGGTTTTAAGTGCTCTGGAGTCATTTCGTGGTAAGCGGGTTTTTAAGTGTGCTGGTATCCTTTCGTTGTAAGCAGTTTTTAAGTGCTCTAGAGTCATTTCGTTGGAAGCGTTTTTTTAATTGCTGTGTAGTCATTTCGTTTTAAGCGGGTTTTTAAGTGCTCTGGAGTCATTTCGTTGTAAGCGGGTTTTTAAGTGTTCTGGGATCCTTTCGTTGGAAGCAGGTTTTTAAGTGCTCTGGAGTCATTACGTTGTAAGCTGGTTTTTATGTGTTCTGGTGTCCTTTCTTTGTAAGGGGGTTTTTAAGTTCTCTGGGGTCATTTCATTGGAAGCATTTTTTTTTTTTTAATTGCTGTGGAGTCATTTCGATTTAAGCGGGTTTTTAAGTGCTCTGGAGTCATTTCGTTGTAAACTGGTTTTTATGTGTTCTGGTGTGCTTCTGTTGGAGGCAGGTTTTTAAGTGCTCTAGAGTCATTTCGTTGGAAGCGTTTTTTTAATTGCTGTGTAGTCATTTCGTTTTAAGCGGGTTTTTAAGTGCTCTGGAGTCATTTCCTTGGAAGCGGGTTTTTAAGTGCTCTGGAGTCATTTAGTTAGAAGCTGGTTTTTAAGTGCTCTGGAGTCATTTCGTTGGAAACGGGTTTTTTGTGATCTGGAGTCATTTCCTTGGAAGCAGGTTTTTAACTGCTCTGGATTCATTTAGTTTGCAGCGGGTTTTTAAGTGCTCTGGAGTCATTTCGTTGGAAATGGATTTTTATGTGCTCTGAGTTCACTTTGTTGGAAGCGTGTTTTTAATTGCTGTGGCATCTCTTCATTTAAAGCTGGTGTTTAAGTGCTCTGGAGTCATTTCTTTGGAAGCGGGTTTTTAAGTGTTCTGGAATCCTTTTGTTGGAAGCGGGTTTTTAAGTGCTCTGGAGTCATTTGTTTGAAAGCGGGTTTTTAAGTGATCTGGTGTCCTTTCGTTAGAAGCAGGTTTTTAAGTGCTCTGGAGTCATTTGGTTGGAAGCGGGTTTTTAAGTGTTCTTGTATCCTTTTGTTGGAAGCGGGTTTTTAAGTGCTCTTGAGTCATTTCCTTGGAAGCAGGTTTTTAAGTGCTCTGGAGTCATTTCTTTGGAAACGGGGTTTATGTGCTTTGAGGTCATTTCGTTGGAAGCGGGTTTTTAAGTGTTCTTGTATCCTTTTGTTGGAAGCGGGTTTTTAAGTGCTCTGGAGTCATTTTAAGTGCTCTTGAGTCATTTCGTTGGAAGAGGGGTTTTAAGTGCTCTGGAGTCATTTCTTTGGAAGCGGGTTTTTAAGTGTTCTGGTAGTCATTTCGTTGAAGTAAGTTTTTAAGTGCTCTCTGGAGTCATTTGGTTTGGTTTTAAGTTCCTGGATTCATTTCATTGGAAACAGTTTTTTGTGCTCTGAGTTCATTTTTTGCAGCGGGTTTTTAAGTGTTCTGGTGTTTTCTGGTTTTTATCTTCTTTGTTGGAAGCGGGTTTTTAAGTGCTCTGGAGTCATTTCGTTGGAAGTGTGTTTTTAATTGCTCTTGAGTCATTTCGTTTGGAAGCTGGTTTTTAAGTGGGTCCTTTTTTTAAGTGCTCTGGAGTCATTTCGTTTGGAATCGGGTTTTTAAGTGTTCTGGGTCCTTTTGTTCGGGTTTTTAAGTGCTCTGAGGTCTTTTTTCGTTAAGTGTTTTTAAGTGCTCTGGAGTCATTTGGTTTGGTTTTTAAGTGCTCTGAGTCATTTTTTGGAAACAGTTTTTAAGTTCTGATTCATTTTTGTTGGAAGCGGGTTTTTAAGTGTTCTGGTAGTCATTTTTTGGAAGCAGGTTTTTAAGTGTTCTGGAGTCCTTTCTTTGGAATCAGGTTTTTAAGTCTTCTGAGTCATTTTTTGGTAGCAGGTTTTTAAGTGTTCTGGTGTTTTTTTTGGAAGCAGGTTTTTAAGTGCTCTGGAGTCATTTCGTTGGAAGCTGGTTTTTAAGTGTTCCTGGAGTCATTTTTTTGGAAGCAGGGTTTTAAGTGCTCTGGCGTCATTTCGTTGGAAGCTGGTTTTTATGTGTTCTGTTGTCCAGGTTTTTTTCATTTTGTTGTAAGCTGGTTTTTAAGTGCTCTGGGTCATTTTTTTGGAAGCGGGTTTTTAAGTGCTCTGGGGTCATTTTGTTTGGAAGCGGGTTTTTATGTGCTCGGGTTTTTTTTTAGCGGGTTTTTAAGTGCTCTGGAGTCATTTTTTGTAAAGCTGGTTTTTAAGTGTTCTGGTCATTTTTTTGTCATTTGTGCTCTGGAGTCAGCGGGTTTTTATGTGCTCTGAGGTCATTTCGATTTGGAAGCGTGTTTTTAATTGCTGTGGCATCACTTCATTTAAAGCGGGTGTTTAAGTGCTCTGGAGTCATTTTCGTTGGAAGCTGGTTTTTAAGTGCTCTGGAGTCATTTTGTTTAAGTGGGTTTTTAAGTGTTCTAGTATCCTTTCGTTTGGGTTTTTAAGCGGTTTTAAGTGTTCTTGTATCCTTTCGTTGGAAGCGGGTTTTTAAGTGCTCTGGAGTCATTTCCTTGGAAGCAGGTTTTTAAGTGATCTCGTGTCCTTTCGTTGGAAGCGGGTTTTTAATCGCTTTGGGATCCTTTCATTGGAAGCAGGTTTTTAAGTGCTCTGGAGTCATTTGGCTGGAAGCGGGTTGTTATGTGCTCTGAGGTCATTTCGTTGGAAACAGGTTATGAAGTGTTCTCGTGTCCTTTAGTTGGAAGCAGGTTTTTAAGTGCTCTGGAGTCATTTTGTTGGAAACGGGGTTTATGTGCTTTGAGGTCATTTCGTTGGAAGTGGGTTTTTAAGTATTCTGGTATCCTTTTGTTGGAAGCAGGTTTTTAAGTGCTCTGGAGTGTTTTTGTTGGAATCGGGTTTTTAAGACTTCTGGTATCCTTTTGTTGGAAGTAAGTTTTTAAGTGCTCTGGAATCATTTCTTTGGAATCGGGTTTTTAAGTGCTCTCTGAGTCGTTTGGTTGGAAGCGGGTTTTAAGTACCCTGGATTTATTTCGTTGGATTCGGGTTTTTAAGTGTTCTGGTATCCTTTCGTTGGAATTAATTTTTTAATTGCTCTGGAGTCATTTCTTTGGAAGCGGCTTTTTAAGTGCTCTTGAGTCGTTTTGTTGGAAGCTGGTTTGTAAGTTCCCTGGATTCATTTCTTTGAAAACAGTTTTTTATGTGCTATGAGTTCATTTTTTGGCAGCATGTTTTTAAGTGTTCTGGTGTCCTTTCTTTGGAAGCGGGTTTTTAAGTCTTCTGGTATCCTTTCACTGGTAGCAGGTTTTTAAGTGCTCCAGAGTCATTTCTTTGGAAGCAAGGTTTTAAGTGCTCTGGAGTCATTTCGTTGGAAGCGGGTTTTTAAGTGTTTTGGGATCCTTTTGTTGAAAGCAGGTTTTTAAGTGCTCTGGTGTCATTTCGTTGGAAGCGGGTTTTTATGTGATCTGGAGTCATTTCCTTGGAAGCAGGTTTTTAACTGCTCTGGATTCATTTAGTTTGCAGTGGGTTTTTAAGTGCTCTGGAGTCATTTCGTTTGAAATGGATTTTTATGTGCTCTGAGTTCATTTTGTTGGAAGCGTGTTTTTAATTGCTGTGGCATCACTTCATTTAAAGCGGGTGTTTAAGTGCTCTGGAGTCATTTCTTTGGAAGCGGGTTTTTAAGTGTTCTGGAATCCTTTTGTTGGAAGCGGGTTTTTAAGTGCTCTGGAGTCATTTGTTTGAAAGCGGGTTTTTAAGTGATCTGGTGTCCTTTCGTTGGAAGCGGGTTTTTAAGTGCTCTGTTGTCATTTTTTTGGAAGCGGGTTTTTAAGTGTTTTGGTGTCCTTTCGTTGGAAGCGGGTTTTTAATTGCTGTGGAGTCATATCGTTTTAAGTGGGTCTTTAAGTGCTCTTGAGCCATTTCTTTGGAAGCAAAGTTTTAAGTGTTCTGGAGTCATTTTTTTCGAAGTGGGTTTTTAAGTGCTCTGGAGTCATTTCGCTGGAAGCGGGTTGTTATGTGCTCTGAGGTCATTTTTGTTGGAAACAGGTTATGAAGTGTTCTGGTGTCCTTTAGTTGGAAGCCGGTTTTTAAGTGCTCTGGAGTCATTTTGTTGGAAACGGGGTTTATGTGCTTTGAGGTCATTTCTTTGGAAGTGGGTTTTTAAGTATTCTGTTATCCTTTTGTTGGAAGCGGGTTTTTTAAGAGCTCTGGAGTCATTTTGTTGGAATCGGGTTTTTAAGTATTCTGGTATCCTTTCATTGGAAGCAGGTTTTTAAGTGCTCTGGAATCATTTCTTTGGAATCGGCTTTTTTAAGTGCTCTGGAGTCATTTGGTTGGAAGCGGGTTTGTAAGTACCTTGGATTCATTTCGTTTGAAAGCGTTTTTTATGTGCTCTGAGGTCATTTTTTTGGCAGCGTGTTTTTAAGTATTCTGGTGTCCTTTCTTTGGAAGCGGGTTTTTAAGTCTTCTGGTATCCTTTCGTTGGTAGCAGGTTTTTAAGTGCTCCAGAGTCATTTCTTTGGAAGCAAGGTTTTAAGTGCTCTGGAGTCATTTGCTTGGAAGCTGGTTTTAAAGTGCTCTGGAGTCACTTAGTTGGAAGCGGGTTTTTAAGTGCTCTGGAGTCATTTCGTTGGAAACGGTTTATTATATGCTCTGAGGTCATTTTGTTGGAAGCGTGTTTTTAAGTGCTCTGCAGTCATTTCGTTGAAAGCGGGTTTTTAGTGCTCTGGAGTCATTTCTTTGGAAACGGGGTTTATGTGCTTTGAGGTCATTTGGTTGGAAGTGGGTTTTTAAGTGCTCTGGTATCCTTTTGTTGGAAGCAGGTTTTTAAGTGCTCTGGAGTCATTTCGTTGGAAGCGTGTTATTAATTGCTATCGAGTCATTTCGTTTTAAGCGGGTTTTTAAGTGCTCTGGAGTCATTTCGTTGGAATCGGGTTTTTAAGTCTTCTGGTATCTTTCTTTGGAAGAAGGTTTTTAAGTGCTCTAGAGTCATTTATTTGGAAGCGGCTTTTTAAGTGCTCTGGAGTCGTTTGGTTGGAAGCTGGTTTGTAAGTACCCTGGATTCATTTAGTTGGAAACTGTTTTTTACGTGCTAAGAGGTCATTTTTTTGGAAGCATGTTTTTAAGTGTTCTGGTGTCCTTTCTTTGGAAGCGGCTTTTTAACTCTTCTGGTATCCTTTCGTTGGTAGCAGGTTTTTAAGTGCTCCAGAGGCATTTCTTTGGAAGCAAGGTTTTAAGTGCTCTGGAGTCATTTCCTTGGAAGCGGGTTTTTAAGTGTTCTGGGATCCTTTCCTTGTAAGCGGGTATTTAAGTGCTCTGGAGTCATTTCCTTGGAAGCGGGTTTATAAGTGCTCTGGAGTCGTTTGGATTGAAGCGGGTTTATAAGTACCCTGGATTTATTTGGAAGCGGGTTTTTGGAAACAGGTTTATAAGTGTTCTGGTGTCCTTTTGTTGGAGCCGGTTTTTAAGTGCTCTGTTGTCATTTTGTTGGAAGCGGGTTTTTAAGTGCCATTGAGTCATTCCGTTGGAAGCGGGTTTTTAAATGTTCTGGTGTCCTTTCATTGGAAGCAGGTTTTTAAGTGCTCTGGAGTCATTTGTTTGGAAGCAGAGTTTGTCAAGTACTCTGGTCTTTGGAAGCAAGGTTTCATTTCTTTGGAGCAGGTTTTTAAGTGCTCTGGAGTCAAGCGGGTTTTAAGTGCTCTGAGTCATTTCTTTGGAAGCGGGTTTTTAAGTGTTCTGGAGTCATTTCTTTGGAAGCAGGTTTTTTTTAAGTGATCTGGTAAGTCATTTCGTTTGGAAGCGGGTTTTTAAGTGCTCTGGGATGGGTTTTTAAGTGTTGGAAACAGGTTTTTAAGTGCTCTGTAGTCATTTTGTTGGAAGCTGGTTTTTATGTGTTCTGGTGTTCTTTCTTTGGAAGCGTGTTTTTAAGTGCTCTGGGGTCATTTCGTTGGAAGCGGGTTTTTAAGTGCTCTGGAGTCATTTTTTTGGTTTTAAGTGCTCTGCGGGTCATTTTTTTGGAAGCGGGTTTTTAACCTCTGGATTCATTTTCGTTGGAAACAGTTTTTAAGTGTTCTGGTGTTGCGGGTTTTTAAGTGCTTTCATTTTTTGGTTTTTAAGTGTTCTGGTGTCCTTTCGGGTCATTTTTTTTAATTGCTGTGGAGTCATATCGTTTTAAGTGGGTCTTTAAGGGCTCTGGAGTCATTTCTTTGGAAGCAAAATTTTAAGTGCTCTGGAGTCAATTCGTTGGAAGCGGGTTTTTAAGTGTTCTCGTGTCCTTTTGTTGGAAGCGGGTTTTTAAGTGGTCTGGAGTCATTTCGTTGGAAGCAAGGTTTTAAGAGCTCTGGATTCAGTTCGTTGGAAGCGGGTTTTTAAGTGTTCTGGTGTCCTTTTGTTGGAAGCTGGTTTTTAAGTGCTCTGGAGTCATTTCGTTGGAAGCAAGCATTTAAGTGCTCTGGAGTCATTTTGTTGGAAGCGGGTTTTTAAGTGTTCTGATATCCTTTCATTGGAAGTGGGTTTTTAAGGGCTCTGTGGTCATTTCGTTGGAAGTGGGTTTTTAAATTCTATGGAGTCATTTCCTTGGAAGCAGGTTTTTAAGTGCTCTGGAGTCATTTTGTTTGAAGCGGGTTTTTAAGTATTCTGGTATCCTTTTGTTGGAAGCGGGTTTTTAAGTGCTCTTGAGTCATTTCTTTGGAAGCAGGTTTTTAAATGTTCTGGTTTCCTTTCATTGGAAGCGGGTTTTTAAGTGCTCTGGAGTCATTTCCTTGGAAGCAGGTTTGTAAGTGCTTTGGAGTCATTTCTTTGGAAGCAAGGTTTTAAGTTCCCTGGAGTCATTTCGTTGGAAGCGGGTTTTTAAGTGATCTGTTGTCCTTTTTTTGGAAGCGGGTTTTTAAGTGCTTTGGGGTCATTTCGTTGGAAGTGGGTTTTTAAGTTTTCTGGAGTCAATACCTTGGAAGCGGTTTTTAAGTGTTCTGGGATCCTTTCGTTGGAAGCAGGTTTTTAAGTGCTCTGGAGTCATTTCGCGGGTTTTGGGCGTGTTATTAATTGCTCTGGAGTCATTTTCGTTTTAAGCGGTTTTTAAGTGTTCTGGTGTCCTTTTATTTGGAAAGCGGGTTTTTAAGTGCTCTGGAGTCATTTCATTGGAAGCAGGTTTTTAAATGTTCTGGTTTCCTTTCATTGGAAACAGGTTTTTAAGTGCTCTGAGGTCATTTTTTGGAAGCATGTTTTTAAGTGTTCTGGTGTCCTTTCTTGGAAGCGGGTTTTTAAGTCTTCTGGTATCCTTTCGTTGGTAGCAGGTTTTTAAATTCTCTGGAGTCATTTCTTTGGGCAGTGGGTTTTTAAGTGCTCTGGAGTCATTTCTTTGGAAGCGGGTTTTTAAGTGCTCTGGAGTCATTTCGTTGGAAGCGGTTTTTACTGCTCTGGAGTCATTTCTTTGGAAGCTGGTTTTTAAGTGCTGGAGTCATTTCCTTGGAAGCAGGATTTTTTATGTGCTCTGGAGTCATTTCGTTGGAACAGGTTTTTAAGTGTTCTGGTGTCCTTTTGTTTGGAAGCAGGTTTTTAAGTGCTCTGTTGTCATTTTGTTGGAAGCAAGCGGGTTTTTAAGTGTTCTGGTGTCATTTTCGTTGGAAGCAGGTTTTTAATTGCTGTGGAGTCATATCGTTTTTAAGTGAGTCTTTTAAGTGCTCTGTAGTCATTTCTTTGGAAGCAAAGTTTTAAGTGCTCTGGAGTCATTTTGTTGGAAGCGGGTTTTTAAGTGTTCTGGTGTCCTTTCTTTGGAAGCGGGTTTTTAAGTCTTCTGGTATCCTTTTGTTTGTAGCGGGTTTTTAAGTGCTCTCTGAGTCATTTCTTTGGAAGCTGGTTTTTAAGTGCTCTGTGGTCATTTCTTTGGAACTGGTTTTTAAATGCTCTGGAGTCATTTCCTTGGAAGCAGGTTTTTAATTGCTCTGGAGTCATTTCGTTGGTAGCTGGTTTTTAAGTCTTCTGGATTCATTTTGTTTGCAAGCATGTTTTTAATTGCTGTGGACTCATTTTTTTAAGCGGCTTTTTAAGTGCTCTGGAGTCATTTCGTTGGAAGCGGGTTTTTATTGCTCTGGAGTCATTTCGTTTAAAGCGGGTTTTAAAGTGCTCTGGAGTCATTTAGGAAGCGTTTTTAATTGCTCTGGAGTCATTTGGTTTTAAAGCGTGTTTTTAATTGCTGTGGAGTCATTTCGTTTTTAAGCGGGTTTTTAAGTGCTCTGGAGTCATTTCTTTGGAAGCAAAGTTTTTAAGTGCTCTGGAGTCATTTCTTTGGAAGCGGGTTTTTAAGTATTCTGGTATCCTTTCATTTGGAAGTGGGTTTTTAAGTGTTCTGTGGTCATTTTTTGGAAGTGGGTTTTTAAATGCTCTGGAGTCATTTCTTTGGAAGCAGGTTTTTAAGTGCTCTGGAGTCATTTCTTTGGAAGAGTGTTTTTATTGCTCTGGAGTCATTTCTTTTTAAGCGGGTTTTTAAGTGTTCTGGTGTCATTTCTTTGGAAGTGGGTTTTTAAGTGCTCTGGAGTCATTTAGTTGGAAGCGGGTTTTTAAGTGTTCTGGTGTCCTTTTTTTGGAAGTGGGTTTTTAAGTTCTCTGGAGTCATTTTTGTTTGGAAGGGTTTTTATGTGCTCTGAGTCATTTTGTTGGAACGGGTTTTTAAGTGTTCTGGTGTCCTTTTGTTGGAAGCAGGTTTTTAAGTGCTCTGTTGTCATTTTTTTGGAAGCGGGTTTTTAAGTGTTCTGGTGTCATTTCGTTGGAAGGGGTTTTTAAGTGCTCTGGAGTCATTTCAGCGGGTTTTTAAGTGAGTCATTTCTTTAAGTGGTCTTTAAGTCATTTCTTTGGAAGCGGGTTTTTAAGTGCTCTGGAGTCATTTCATTGGAAGCGGGTTTTTAAGTGTTCTGGTGTCCTTTCTTTGGAAGCGGGTTTTTTAAGTCTTCTGGTATCCTTTCGTTGGTAGCAGGTTTTTAAGTGCTCTGGAGTCATTTCTTTGGAAGCTGGTTTTTTAAGTGCTCTGTGGTCATTTCTTTGGAACTGGGTTTTTAAGTGCTCTGGAGTCATTTGGTTGGAAGCGGTTTTTAAGTGCTCTGGAGTCATTTCGTTGGTAGCTGGTTTTTAAGTCTTCTGGATTCATTTTTGTTGGAAGCATGTTTTTAAGTGCTGTGGTGTCATTTTGTTTTAAGCGGGTTTTTAAGTGCTCTGGAGTCATTTCGTTGGAAAGCGGGTTTTTAATTGCTCTGGAGTCATTTCTTTTTAAGCGGGTTTTTAAGTGCTCTGGAGTCATTTTTAGTTTTAAGTGCTCTGGTTTTTAAGTGCTCTGGAGTCATTTGGTTTTTAAGCGGGTTTTTAAGTGTTCTGTGAGTCATTTCGTTGGAAGTGGGTTTTTAAGTGCTCTGGAGTCATTTCTTTGGAAGCGGGTTTTAAGTGCTCTGGAGTCATTTCTTTGGAAGCGGGTTTTTAAGTGCTCTGGTGTCCTTTCGTTTGGAAGTGGGTTTTTAAGTGTTCTGGTGTCATTTCTTTGGAAGATTTTTAAGGCTCTGGAGTCATTTTTTAAATGCTCTGGAGTCATTTCGTTTTGGAAGCAGGTTTTTAAGTGCTCTGGAGTCATTTCTTTGGAAGTGGTTTTTAATTGCTGTGGAGTCATTTCGTTTTAAGCGGGTTTTTAAGTGTTCTGGTGTCTTTTCTTTGGAAGCGGGTTTTTAAGTTCTCTGGAGTCATTTCTTTGGTTTTTAAGTGCTCTGGAGTCATTTTTTGGAAGCGGGTTTTAAGTTCTCTGGAGTCCTTTTGTTGGAAGCGGGTTTTTAAGTGTTCTGGTGGTCATTTTGTTGGAAGCGGTTTTTAAGTGCTCTGGAGTCATTTTTTTGGAAGCAGGTTTTTAAGTGCTCTGGAGTCATTTTTTTGGAAGCGGTTTTTAAGTGCTCTGGAGTCATTTCGTTGGAGCGGGTTTTTAAGTGTTCTGGTGTCATTTCTTTGGAAGCGGGTTTTTAAGTGCTCTGGAGTCATTTGAAGCGGGTTTTTAAGTGTTCTGGAGTCATTTTTTGGAAGTGGGTTTTTAAGTGCTCTGGAGTCATTTAGTTGGAAGTGGGTTTTTAAGTGCTCTGGAGTCATTTCGTTGGAAGCGGGTTTTTAAGTGTTCTGGTGTCATTTTGTTGGAAGCAGGTTTTTAAGTGCTCTTTTAAGCAGGTTTTTAAGTGCTCTGGAGTCATTTCGTTGGAAGCGGGTTTTTTAAGTGCTCTGGAGTCATTTCGTTGGAAGCGGGTTTTTAAGTGCTCTGGAGTCATTTCGTTGGAAGCGGGTTTTTAAGTGCTCTGGAGTCGTTTTTCATTTGGAAGTCATTTGGTTTTTAAGTTGCTCTGGAGTCATTTCATTTTAAGCGGGTTTTTAAGTGCTCTGGAGTCATTTCGTTGGAAGCGGGTTTTTAAGTGCTCTGGAGTCATTTCAGCGGGTTTTAAAGTTCTGTAGTCATTTTTTTGGAAGCGGGTTTTTTAAGTGCTCTGGAGTCATTTTGTTTTAAAGCGGGTTTTTAAGTGCTCTGGAGTCATTCATTTTGGAAGCGGGTTTTTAAGTGCTCTGGAGTCATTTCTTTGGAAGCGGGTTTTAAGTGCTCTGGAGTCATTTCTTTGGAAGCGGGTTTTTAAGTGCTCTGGTAGTCATTTCTTTGGAAGTGGGTTTTTAAGTGCTCTGGAGTCATTTTGTTGGAAGCGGGTTTTTAAGTGCTCTGGAGTCATTTCTTTGGAAGCAGGTTTTTAAGTGCTCTGGTTTTTAGTCTGTTGTCATTTTTTGAAGCGGGTTTTTAAGTTCTCTGGTGTCCATTTTCTTTGGAAGGCGGTTTTTAAGTGCTCTGGAGTCATTTCGTTTGGAAGTGGGTTTTAAGTGCTCTGGAGTCATTTCTTTGGAAGCGGGTTTTTAAGTGCTCTGGAGTCATTTCGTTGGAAGCGGGTTTTTAAGTGCTCTGGAGTCATTTTCTTTGGAAGCGGGTTTTTAAGTGCTCTGGAGTCATTTTTTGGAAGTGGGTTTTTAAGTGCTCTGGATGTCATTTCGTTGGAAGCGGGTTTTTAAGTGTTCTGGTGTCCTTTTGTTGGAAGGGTTTTTTTTTAGTCAAGTGGGTTTTTAAGTGCTCTGGAGTCATTTTGGAAGCGGGTTTTTAAGTGCTCTGGAGTCATTTCTTTGGAAGTGGGTTTTAAGTGCTCTGGAGTCATTTTTTGGAAGTGGGTTTTTAAGTGCTCTGGAGTCATTTTGTTTGGAAGCGGGTTTTTAAGTGCTCTGGAGTCATTTTTTTTGGAAGCGGGTTTTTAAGTGCTCTGGAGTCATTTCTTTGGAAGCGGGTTTTAAGTTTTTGTTCTGGAGTCATTTCTTTGGAAGCGGGTTTTAAGTGCTCTGGAGTCATTTCGTTGGAAGTGGGTTTTTAAGTGCTCTGGAGTCATTTCTTTGGAAGCGGGTTTTTAAGTGCTCTGGAGTCATTTCTTTGGAAGCGGGTTTTTAAGTGCTCTGGAGTCATTTCTTTGGAAGCAAGGTTTTTAAGTGCTCTGGAGTCATTTTTTTGGAAGCGGGTTTTTAAGTTTTCTGGAGTCATTTCTTTGGAAGCGGGTTTTTAAGTGCTCTGGAGTCATTTCTTTGGAAGCAGGTTTTTAAGTGCTCTGGAGTCATTTCGTTGAGGCGGTTTTTAAAGCTGGGGTCATTTCGTTTTAAGCGGTTTTTAAGTGTTCTGGAGTCATTTCTTTGGAAGCGGGTTTTTAAGTGCTCTGGAGTCATTTCGTTTTTAAGCGGGTTTTTAAGTGTTCTGGAGTCATTTCTTTGGAAGCGGGTTTTTAAGTGCTCTGGAGTCATTTTAGTTGGAAGCGGGTTTTTAAGTGTTCTGGTGTCATTTTTTGGTAGCTGGTTTTTAAGTCTTCTGGAGTCATTTTGTTGGAAAAGCGGGTTTTTAAGTGCTCTGGAGTCATTTCTTTGGAAGTGGGTTTTTAAGTGCTCTGGAGTCATTTCGTTGGAAGCGGGTTTTTAAGTGCTCTGGAGTCATTTTGTTTTGGAAGCGGTTTTTAAGTGCTCTGGAGTCATTTCTTTGGAAGCTGGTTTTTAATTGCTCTGGAGTCATTTTTTGGAAAGCGGGTTTTTAAGTGCTCTGGAGTCATTTCTTTTGGAACGGGTTTTAAGTGCTCTGGAGTCATTTCTTTGGAAGCGGGTTTTTAAGTGCTCTGGAGTCATTTTGTTAAGCGGGTTTTTAAGTGCTCTGGAGTCATTTCTTTGGAAGCGGGTTTTTAAGTGCTCTGGAGTATCCTTTCGTTGGAAGCGGGTTTTTAAGTGTTCTGTTGGAAGTGGGTTTTTAAGTGTTCTGTGGTCATTTTGTTGGAAGTGGGTTTTTAAATGCTCTGGAGTCATTTCCTTGGAAGCAGGTTTTTAAGTGCTCTGGAGTCATTTCTTTGGAAGAGTGTTTTTATTGCTGTGGAGTCATTTCGTTTTAAGCGGGTCTTTAAGTGTTCTGGTGTCCTTTCTTTGGAAGTGTGTTTTTAAGTGCTCTGGAGTCATTTCGTTGGAAGCGGGTTTTTAAGTGTTCTGGTGTCCTTTCTTTGGAAGTGGGTTTTTAAGTTCTCTGGAGTCATTCTTGTTGGAAGAGGGTTTTTATGTGCACTGGAGTCATTTTGTTGGAAGCGGGTTTTTAAGTGTTCTGGTAGTCTTTTTTGTTGGAAGCAGGTTTTTAAGTGCTCTTGAGTCATTTCTTTGGAAGCGGGTTTTTAAGTGCTCTGGAGTCATTTCGTTGGAAGGGGGTTTTTAGTGCTCTGGAGTCATTTAGTTGGAAGCGGGTTTTTAAGTGCTCTGGAGTCATTTCTTTGGAAGCAGGTTTTTAAGTGCTCTGGAGTCATTTCTTTGGAAGCGGGTTTTTAAGTGCTCTGGAGTCGTTTCGTTCGAAGCGGGTTTTTAAGTACCCTGGATTCATTTCGTTTGAAAGCGGTTTTTATGTGCTCTGAGGTCATTTTTTTGGCAGCGTGTTTTTAAGTGTAATGGTGTCCTTTCTTTGGAAGAGGGTTTTTAAGTCTTCTGGTATCCTTTCATTGGTAGCAGGTTTTTAAGTGCTCTGGAGTCATTTCATTGGTAGCTGGTTTTTAGGTGCTCTGGATTCATTTCGTTGGAAGCGGGTTTTTAAGTGCTCGGGAGTCATTTCATTGAAATTGGGTTTTTAATGCTCTGGAGTCATTTCGTTTTGAAAGCGGGTTTTTAAGTGCTCTTAGGTCATTTCGTTGGAAGCAGGTTTTTAAGTGTTCTGGTGTCCTTTTGTTGGAAGCAGGTTTTTAAGTGTTCTGGATTCATTTCATTGGAAGCGGGTTTTTAAGTGTTCTGGTATCCTTTCGTTGGAAGCGGGTTTTTAAATGCTCTGGAGTAATTTCATTGGAAGCGTTTTTTTAAGTTGCTGTGGAGTCATTTCGTTTTAAGCGGCTCTTTAAGTGCTCTGTAGTCATTTCGTTGGAAACCTGTTTTTAATTGCTGTGGAGTCATTTCGTTTTAAGCGTGTTTTTAATTGCTGTGGAGTCATATCGTTTTAAGCGGGTCTTTAAGTGCTCTGGAGTCATTTCTTTGGAAGCAAAGTTTTAACTGCTCTGGAGTCAGTTCTTTGGAAGCGGGTTTTTAAGTATCCTGGTATCCTTTCGTTGGAAGTGGGTTTTTAAGTGTTCTGTGGTCATTTTGTTGGAAGTGGGTTTTTAAATGCTCTGGAGTCATTTCCTTGGAAGCAGGTTTTTAAGTGCTCTCGAGTCATTTCTTTGGAAGAGTGTTTTTAATTGCTGTGGAGTCATTTTGTTTTAAGCGGGTCTTTAAGTGTTCTGGTGTCCATTCTTTGGAAGGGGATTTTTAAGTGCTCTGGAGTCATTTCGTTGGAAGCGGGTTTTTAAGTGTTCTGGAGTCATTTTTTTGGAAGCAGGTTTTTAGTGCTCTGGAGTCATTTAGTTGGAAGCGGGTTTTTAAGTGCTCTGGAGTCATTTATTTGCAAGCAACTGTTTAAGTGCTCTCGAGTCATTTTTTTGGAAGCGGGTTTTTAAGTGCTCTGGAGTCATTTCTTTGGAAGCGTGTTTTTAATTGCTGTGGAGTCATCTCGTTTTAAGCGGGTTTTAAAGTGCTCTGGAGTCATTTCGTTGGAAGCGGGTTTTTAAGTGTTCTGGTGTTCTTTCTTTGGAAGTGGGTTTTTAAGTTCTCTGGAGTCCTTTTGTTTGAAGCGGGTTTTTATGTGCTCTGGAGTCATTTTGTTGGAGGCGGGTTTTTAAGTGCTCTGGAGTCATTTATTTGGAAGCAAGTTTTTAAGTGCTCTCGAGTCATTTTGTTGGAAATGGTTTTTTAAGTGTTCTGGTGTTCTTTCTTTGGAAGCGGTTTTTAATTGCTGTGGAGTCATTTTGTTGGAATCGGGTTTTTAAATTCTCAGGAGTCATTTTGTTGGAAGCGGGTTTTTAAGTGCTCTGGAGCCATTTTGTTGGAAGCGGGTTTTTAAGTGCTCTGGAGTCATTTCGTTTGAAGTGGGTATGTAATTACTCTGGATTCATTTCTTTGGAAATGTTTTTTACGTCTTGCTGAGGTCATTTTTTGGAAGCGGGTTTATAAGTGTTCGGGTGTCCTCTCCTTGGAAGCGGGTGTTTAAGTGCTCTGGAGACATTTCGTTGGAAGAGGGTTTTTAAGTGTTCTGGTGTCCTTTAGTTGGAAGTGGGTTTTTAAGTGCTCTGGGGTCATTTCATTGGAGTTGGGTTTTTAAGTGCTCTGGATTCATTTCCTTGGAAGCAGGTTTTTAAGTGCTCTGGAGTCATTTCTTTGGAAGCGGGTTTTTAAGTGCTCTGGAGTCATTTCGTTTAGGCGTGTTTTTAATTGCTGTGGAGTCATCTCCTTTTAAGCGGGTTTTAAAGTGCTCTGGAGTCATTTAGTTGGGCGTTTTTAATTGCTGTGGAGTCATTTTGTTTTAAGCGTGTTTTTAATTGCTGTGGAGTCATTTCGTTTTAAGCGGGTTTTTATGTGCTCTGGAGTCATGTTGTTGGTGGCAGGTTTTTAAGTGTTCTGGTATCCTTTTTTGGAAGCGGGTTATTAAGTGCTCTGGACTCATTTCGTTGGAGCGGGTTTTATGTGTTCTGGTGTCCTTTCGTTTGTAAGCGGGTTTTTAAGTGCTCTGGGGTCATTTCGTTTAGGCGGGTGTTTAAGTGCTCTGGAGTCATTTCTTTGGAAGCCGGTTTTTAAGTGTTCTGGTATCCTTTCGTTGGAAGCAGGTTTTTAAGTGCTCTTGAGTCATTTCTTTGGAAGTGGGTTTTTAAGTGCTCTGCAGTCATTTAGTTGGAAGCGGGTTTTTAAGTGCTCTGGAGTCATTTATTTGGAAGCAAGGTTTTAAGTGCTCTCGAGTCATTTTGTTGGAAACGGTTTTTTAAGTGTTCTTGTGTTCTTTCGTTGGAAGCGGGTTTTTAATTGCTATGGAGTCATTTTGTTGGAAGCGGGTGTTTAAGTGCTCTGGAGTCATTTCTTTGGAAGCCGGTTTTTAAGTGTTCTGGTATCCTTTCGTTGGAAGCAGGTTTTTAAGTGCTCTCGAGTCATTTCATTGGAAGCGGGTTTTTAGTGCTCTGGAGTCATTTAGTTGGAAGCGGGTTTTTAAGTGCTCTGGAGTCATTTCGTTGGAAGTGGGTATGTAATTACTCTGGATTCATTTCTTTGGAAACATTTTTTTTTATGTGCGCTGAGGTCATTTTTTTGGAAGCGGGTTTTTAAGTGTTCTGGTGTCCTTTCCTTGGATCGGGTTTTTAAGTGCTCTGGAGACATTTCTTTGGAAGCAGGTTTTTAAGTGTTCTGGTGTCCTTTAGTTGGAAGTGGGTTTTTAAGTGCTCTGGGGTCATTTCGTTTGAGTTGGGTTTTTAAGTGCTCTGGATTCATTTCCTTGGAAGCAGGTTTTTAAGTGCTCTGGAGTCATTTCTTTGGAAGCAGGTTTTTAAGTGCTCTGGAGTCATTTCTTTGGAAGCGGGTTTTTAAGTGCTCTGGAGTCGTTTCGTTCAAAGCGGGTTTGTAAGTACCCTGGATTCATTTCGTTGGAAACGGTTTTTTATGTGCTCTGAGGTCATTTTTTTGGCAGCGTGTTTTTAAGTGTAATGCTGTCCTTTCTTTGGAAGCGGGTTTTTAAGTCTTCTGGTATCCTTTCGTTGGTAGCAGGTTTTTAAGTGCTCTGGAGTCATTTCATTGAAATTGGGTTTTTAGTGCTCTGGAGTCATTTCGTTGGAAACGGGGTTCATGTGCTTTTAGGTCATTTCTTTGGAAGCAGGTTTTTAAGTGTTCTGGTGTCCTTTTGTAGGAAGCGGGTTTTTAAGTGCTCTGGAGTCATTTCGTTGGAGGCATGTTTTTAATTGCTGTGGAGTCATTTCGTTGTAAGCAGGTTTTTAAGTGTTCTGGGATCCTTTCTTTGGAAGCATGTTTTTAAGTGCTCTGGAGTCATTACGTTGGAAGCTGGTTTTTCTGTGTTCTCGTGTCCTTTCGTTGTAAGTGCGTTTTTAAGTGCTCTGGGGTCATTTCGTTAGGCGGGTTTTTAAGTGCTCAGGAGTCATTTCCTTGAGCGGGTTTTTAAGTGCTCTGGAGTCATTTCGTTGGAAGCGGGTTTTTAGTGTTCTGGTGTCCTTTCGTTGGAAGTGTGTTTTTAAGTGCTCTGGGGTCATTTCGATTTGGAGTTGGGTTTTTAAGTGCTCTGAATTCATTTCCATGGAAGCAGGTTATTAAGTGCTCTGGAGTCATTTTGTTGGTAGCTGTACAGTGTGATATATCACTTTTCAGTTTTGCTGTATTCCTATTTGAGCGAGGACAAACATGTGATTTATTTTACAAAGTAGTTGCTTTTCTTTTCTTTTCAGTTTTCCTGTATACCTAATTGTGTGAGCAACACACATGTGATTTAGTTTACTATGTAGTGCATTGCGTTTAAGTTCTTTTGTTGGAAACTTGTTCCTGTTACTGTTAGAACAATTTAGGGTTATGGATAGGGTTAGGGTTAGGGTTAGGGTTAGGGTTATATCACTTGTCAGTTTTCCTGTTATAATAATTGAAAAGGAGACACATATGTGAATTAGTTTACAAAGTTGTGCTTTGCGTTTCTGTTCTTTCGATGGAATCTTGTTTCTGTGCCATACAGTTCGAGATAACACTTCTCAATTTTCCTGTTATAATAATTGAATGGGCGACAGGTATGTGAATTAGTTTACAAAGTTGTGCTTTGCATTTCTGTTCTTGCGATGGAAACTTGTTTCTGTGCTGTACAGTAGCGATATATCACTTTTCAGTTTTCCTGTATTCCCAATTGAAGCGAGCGACACACATGTGATTTAGTTTACAAAGTAGTGCTTTGCTTTTCTGTTCTTTCATTGAAACTTGTTCCTAAGTCACACAGTGCGATATATCACTTTTCAGTTTTCCTGTTATAATAATTGAATATCGACACACATGTGAATTAGTTTATAAAGTAGTGCTTTGCGTTTATGTTCGTTAGGGTTAGGGTTAGTGTTAGGGTTAGGGTGAAGCAGGGTTAGGGTTAGGGTTAGGGTGTTAGGTTTAGGATTAGGGTTAGGGTTAGCATTAGGGTTATATCACTTTTCTTTTTACCTGTTACAATAATTGAACAGGCGACAAGTATGTGAATTAGTTTACAAAGTAGTTCTTTACTTTTCTGTTTTTTTGTTCGAAAATTGTTTATGTGCTGTAGAGTGCGATATATCACTTTTCAGTTTTCTTGTTATAATAATTGAACAGGCGACACGTATGTGAATTAGTTTAAAAAGTTGTGCTTTGCGTTTCTGTTCTTTCGATGGAAACTTGTTTCTGTGCCATACAGTTGTGGATAACAGTTCTTAGTTTTCCTGTATTCCTAATTGAGCGAGCCACACACATGTGATTCCGTTTAAAAAGTAGTGCTTTGCTTTTCTGCTGTTTCGTTCGAAACTTGTTCCAGTGCTGTACAGTGTGATATATCACTTTTCAGTTTTCCTGTTATAATAATTGAACAGGCGACATGTATGTGAATTAGTTTACAAGGTTGTGCTTTGCGTTTCTTTTCTTTCGATGGAAACTTGTTTCTGTCCTGTACAGTGGGAGAAAACACTTTTCAGTTTTCCTGTATTCCTAATTGACCAAGCAACACATATGTGATTCAGTTTACACAGTAGTGATTTGTGTTTATGTTCCTTAAGGTTAGGGTTAGGGTTAGGGTAGGCTTAGTGTTAGTGTTAGGGTTAGGGTTTTAAGGTTAGGGTTAGAGATAGGGTTAGGGTTATATCACTTTTCAGTTATCCTCTTATAATAATTGAACAGGTGACACGTATGTGAATTAGTTTACAAAGTATTTCTTTGCTTTTCTGTTTTTCCATTGGAAACTTGTTCCTGTGCGGTACAGTGCGATATATCACTTGTCAGTTTTTCTGTTATAATAAATGAATGGGCGACACATATGTGAATTAGTTTACATAGTTGTGTTTTGTGTTTCTGTTCTTTCGATGGAAACTTGTTTCTGTGTCATACACTGAGAGATAACACTTCTCTGTTTTCCTGTATTCCTAATTGAGCGAGAAACACACATGTGATTCCGTTTAAAAGTAGTGCTTTGCGTTTCTTTTCTTCTGTTGGAAACTTGTTTCTGTGCTGTACAGTGTGATATATCACTTTTCAGTGTTCCTGTTATAATAATTGAGCAGTAAACACGTATGTGAATTAGTTTACAAAGTTGTGCTTTTTGTTTCTGTTCTTTCGATGGAAATTTGTTCCTGTGCTGTACAGTGTGATATATCACTATTTACTTTTCCTATTATAATAATTGAACAGGCCACACGTATGTGAATTAGTTTACAAAGTTGTGTGCTTTGCGTTTCTGTTCTTCGATGAAAACTTGTTTCTTTGCTGCACAGTTCGTTATATCACTTTTCAGTTTTCCTGTGTTCCTAACTGAGCAAGCGACACACGTGATTCCGCTTAAAAGTAGTGCTTTGCTCTTCTGTTTTTTTGTTGGAAACTTGTTCCTGTGCTGTACAGTGCTGTACAGTGCGATATATCGCTTTTCAGTTTTCCTATATTCCTAATTGAGCGAGCAACACACATGTGATTCCGCTCAAAAGTAGTGTTTGCTTTTGTGTTTACAAAGTTGTCCTTTGCGTTTCTGTTATTTCGATGAAAAATTGTTTCTTTGACATACATTTTGATATATCTCTTTTCAGTTTTCCTGTATTCCTAATTGAGCTAGTGTCACACATGTGATTTAGTTTACAAAGTAGTTCTTTGCGTTTCTGTTCTTTCCTTGGAAACTTGTTCTTGTTAGGAACAAGTTTCCTACCTTGTTCTTGTTAGGAACAAGTTAGGGTTAGGTTTAGGGTTAGGCTTAGGGTTTAGGATTAGGGTTAGGTTTAGGGTAGCTTTAGGGTTAGGGTTAGGGTTAGGGTTTAGGGTTAGGGTTAGGGTTAGGGTTAGGGTTAGGGTTAGGGGTTAGGGTTAGGATTAGGTTTAGCGGGTTAGGGTTAGGGTTAGGGCTAGGGATATATCACTTTTCAGTTTTCCTTTTGTAATAATTGAAGGGCGACAGGTATGTGAATTAGTTTGTAAAGTTGTGCATTGTGTTGCTGTTCTTTCAATGGAAACTTGTTACTGTGCCTTATGATGCGAGATAACACTTTTCATTTTCCTGTATTCCTAATTGAAGCGGCGACACACATGTGATTCCGTTTAAAAGTAGTGCTTTGCTTTTCTTTTCTTTCGTAGGAAACTTATTCCTGTGCTGTACAGTGCGATATATCAATTTTCAGTTTTCCTGTATTCCTAATTGAGCGAGTAACACACATGTAATTTAGTTTACAAAGTAGTGCTTTGTGTTTCTGTTCTTCTGTTGGAAACTTGTTTCTGTGCTGTACAGTGTGATATATAACTTTTCTTTTTTCCTGTATTCCTAACTGAGCGGGCGACACACATGTGATTCCGTTTAAAAGTAGTGCTTTGCTTTTCTGTTCTTTCGTTGAAACTTGTTCCTGTGCTGTACAGTGTGACATATCACTTTTCATTTTCCTTTATTCCTAATTGAGTGAAGCGACACACATGTGATTTAGTTTTCAAAGTAGTGCTTTGTGTTTCTGTTCTTCTGTTGGAAACTTGTTTCTGTGCTGTACAGTGTGATATATCACATTTTAGTTTTCCTGTTATAATAATTGAAAGGGCAACACGTATGTGAATTAGTTTACAAAGTTGTGCTTTGCGTTTCTGTTCTTTGATGGAAACTAGTTTCTGTGCCATACAAGCGAGATAACACTTTTCCGTTTTCCTATATTCCTAATTGAGCGGCGACACACATGTGATTCCGTTTAAATATAGTGCTTTGCTTTTCTGTTCTTTCATTAGAAAATTGTTCCTGTGCTGTATAGTGCGTTATATCACTTTTCAGTTTTCCTGTATTCCTAATTGAGCGAGAGAAACACATGTTACTTAGTTTACAAAGTTGTGTTTTGCGTTTCTGTTCTTTTCGTTTAGCGTTAGGGTTAGGGTTAGAGTTAGGGTTAGGGTTACGGTTAGGGGTTAGTGTTATAGTTATTGCCAGGGTTATGCTTATATCTCTTTTCTGTTTTCCTGTTAAAAATTGAACAGGCGACACGTATGTGTATTAGTTTACAAAGTTGTGCTTTGTGTTTCTGTTCTTTCGATGAAAACTTGTTTCTTTGCAGTACAGTTCAATATATCACTTTTCAGTTTTCCTATATTCCTAATTGAGCAGTGACACACATGTGATTTAGTTTACAAAGTAGTGCTTTGCGTTTCTGTTCTTCTGTTGGAAACTTGATTCGGTGCTGTACAGTGTGATATATCACTTTTATTTTCCTGTTGTAATAATTGAGCAGGACACACGTATGTGAAATAGTTTACAATGTTGTGCTTTGCGTTTCTGTTCTTTCTTTTTTTTTTTTTTTAACCTCGTTTATAGCAGCTTTTTTTTGTAATAGCCAGAACCTGGAAACAACACAGATATCCATCAACGGAGGAATGGGTACAGAAATTGTGGTATTTTTATACAATGGAATACTACTCAGCAATCAAAAGGAGGAAATCATGAAATTTGCAGGCAAATGGTGGGATCTAGAAAAGATCATTCTGAGGGAAATAACTCATATTTTTAATGTTTCATATTTTTAAAAATTAATCTACTTTATGCAGTCACTGGCTACAAGCCATTCTATACTTTTGAGATGTGTTCTCATTTTAACTTTTCATTCTCTAATTTATCCCTTAAATGAATCCAATTTACAAGTCAGATTGAAAACAATTTTCCCGAAGCCTGCCTCTAGCATTCTTATCTCATTATCATACCTATTTTACATGCTGTCTCTACAATTTTCTCAAAGCCTAACTCTGTCATGTTAATATTTATTAATACATGCAGATCATCATGAAAATCTGAGTAGGTGAAATACATATTTTCATATTCCACTAATAATATTATTTTACTTCATATATATTTACTGAAATATAGATACACATGTTTGCATGATATATATATATATATATATATATATATATATATATATATATATATATATATATCTTGTCACAATGCCATGTAATTATGAGTACACTGGGCAGTGATCTAAAGTACTCAAATTTTAAGTTCTGAAACTAAGTTGGATATAACTTTACCATCCTGTGTAACAACTCCAAGTATGAAATTATAGTATTGGAGTATCCATGGCTCACTGTAAATGGGTCAGAGCATAGTAGTATTATCTATGTTTTTGATATCAACATCCAAAAATGGAAAGCTATGCTTCTGATTGGTTGTGTTTCTATTCATTCACTTAACTCACATTTATTAAAATTTGACAGTTAATAATGTCAATATTTTAACCTTACTAAGTAAAATATTTTTAAAATCTTCTGGAACTTATTAGAAGATCATAATATGCTACACTGAAAATTTTAGATGACAATGTGGGTTTTGCATTTTAGTCTGTTATAAGATGGTTTATATTTATTGAATTATATACATTGAATTATCCCAAATTTTCTCAGATGAAGCCTAGTTGATCATGATGGTTGATGTTTTTGATGTGTTTCTGGATTTTGTTTTTTTTTTTTTTTTATATCTTATTTTTTTTTTTTTCAATGCAGTTTATTCAGTAACCTTGAATAATCATGTGATTATTGCTTTAATCATGCTTTAATAATCATGGCTTTCCTGGGGAAAGCCAGCCCACAACAAATGGACTCTGAGTAGCCAACCTCAGCATGCCACGTGGGCAATGCAGATAGGTCCACATACATG
This sequence comes from Meriones psammophilus, assembly GCA_036365155.1. NCBI lineage: Eukaryota > Metazoa > Chordata > Mammalia > Rodentia > Muridae > Meriones > Meriones psammophilus. The sequence goes on from JAEOAE010000906.1 coordinate 54,636, forward strand.
GAAGCAAGCCAGATCCTCAGCCTTAGCCCAATGTGGAGTTGTTTGTGACAGAGAGCACTCACCATCCCGGGAAGGTGGAAAGCGGAAACCAGCTCCATCTTTCATGTGCAGCATTACGCACCTTTCTACAGTTCCCCCTTTTTGTTTTGGATGCATCAGGCAAGAGTAGAGGTCTGATCTCTGATATTAGAAATAAATTGGGACTTTGTACTGATGTTCACTTAGGTGTCATCCACCCAAGAGCATCAGACCTGTTTGATACCTTTTTCTCAGAGGTGGGACCTGGGGCATCAACCCGCATGCAATCAGACATGCACTTCTCTGGGTCCAAGGTGGCTGACCCTGAGTGCAGTGTAGCCTCGCATCCTGGCGTAACATTTTGGCTTTTTATGGTAGCCAACCATGCTTGGGGAGACTGTCCTGCTTCAATGGCTGTAAAGGCCTGAATGGTCATGGCTGCATTACGCTGTTTTGAGACTCTAATCTTGCATATATACCACAGGCAAACCAAGGTGACCAACACCAGAAGGCCTGCTAATGCTCCCATGCCCGCCCCTTCCTTCAGATGATTCATGGCTGCAGCAATCCATGATGATAATCCTGTGGCTAGTCCTGCATCCACTCTGGTAGAATTTACCATGACAATGGCCACTCTCAGCTGGTCCATCGTAGTATCGAAATCTCAGTCAATTACCTAAAATATAGCTTGACAATTGTTTAGACAGATTTGCAGCACAGGGAAAATTCTCATGTTGTATGCTAGTGACACAAAGTCCAGCATACTTTCATTGACAGCCAAGTTGAGCGATTTGCCATAGGGTATCAATTTGCTCCTGCACGAGGTCAAACCTCTGATTGAACACCATCAAACCTCCTTTTAGTTGAGCATTAATTCCTTTTTGTACATCTAAGGCATGAGCTACCTTGGCTAAAAGGTTATTCAGGGTCTGAGCAGTCTGCTCAGTATGACTCATGGCTAATGCCGTGGTGGTAGCTCAACAGCCGCCAATGAGATGGCAGTAACAATGGCAGCTGTAATTCCAAGATCCCTTTTCTGTCTGAAGAGAGTCATAGCGTGAGGACATCAGCGGGCACAGGCACCCAGCTAGGCATGTGAGTAACCAGCTAGTAAATTTACTAGCATTACAGCATTGGGCAAAAAAGCAAGTATCATTACTACAATTACTTGGCTCTATCTGGCTAATAATGAATAAAAATGGGGATGTAAACAAACAGGTGTGGGCTTATAGGAAATATTTGAGAAGCCTTAACACCCTCGTTGGAACATCCTGCATTGGTTCTAGAACTAGCAGTGGTGGTGTCCGAGGTCTGAGTAGGTTCAGGAGACCATTGCCCCCAGGGCGAGGCGTGCTCCATGTAAATTGACTAACTCTATGTTTTCCTCCACTTTTGAAAGTCATTTAAGGTTCTTAAATTATTATTTTTACCCTTTTTAAAATTTTTATCAATTATACTTTATTCACTCTGCATCCCAACATAATCCCCTCCCTCCCCTCCCAACCCCACCCTCCCTCCTCCCTCTGCATGCATGCCACTCCCCCAAGTCCACTGATAGGGAGGTTCTCCTCTCCTTTCTGATCTTAGTCCATCAGTTCACATCAAAAGTGCCTGCATTGTCCTCTAAAATGGCCTGGTAAGGTTGCTCCCCCTCAGGAGGAGGTGACTAAAGAGCAGGCCAGTCAGTTCATGTCAGAGGCAGCCCCTCTTCTCATTACTATGTAACCCAATTGGACTCTGAACTGCCCTGTGCTACATCTGTGCAGGGGTTCTGGGTTATCTCTATGAATAGTCCTTGGTTGGAGTATGAGTCTCTGGGAAGTTTCCTGTGTTCAAATTTTCTTGTTCTGTTGCTCTCCTTGTGGAGACCCTGTCCTCTCAGCTCTTGCTCTTTCCCAGTTCTTACATAAAATTCAATTCACTCTGCCCAACAGTTCCCCATCAAGCTTAGCTTCTGCTTTGATAGTCGGTAGGGCAGAGGCTTTCAAGACCCTCTGTGGTAGGTTCCTAGGTTGTTTCCTGTTTTCTTCTTCTTCTGATGTCCATCCTCTTGGCCTTTCTGGCTGGGGATTAGACATTTTATTTAGGGTCTCTCTCTTGCTTAGCAGAACTCCAGCGGCACAGGCTCTAAGAGCAACAATCAATAAATGGGACCTCATGAAACTGAAAAGTTTCTGCAAAACAAAGGACACCGTCATCAAAACAAAGCAATCTCCTACAGATTGGGAAAGAATCTTCACCAACCCTTTATCTGACAGAGGACTCATATCAAGTATATATAAAGAACTAAAAAGCTGAAGAGCAGCAAACCAAGTAACCCACTTAAAAAATGGGAACAGAGCTAAACAGAGAATTCTCTGTAGAGGAATACCGAATGGCAGAGAAGCACTTAAAGAAATGCTCAACCTCACTAGCCATTAGGGAAATGCAAATGAAAACAACCCTGAGATTTCACCTTACACCCATGAGAATGGCCAAGATCAAAAACTCAAGTGACAACACATGCTAGTTAGGTTGTGGAGAAAGAGGAACCCTTCTCCACTGCTGGTGGGAATGTAAACTGGTACAACCACTCTGGAAATCAATCTGGTGTTTTCTCAGAAAACTAGGAATAGTGCTTCCCCAAGATCCAGCCATACCACTCCTAGGCATATATCCAAAAGAGGCTCATGCACACAAAAGGAAATTTCCTCAACCATGTTCGTAGCAGCTTTATTTGTAAAAGCCAGAAGCTGGAAACAACCCAGATGCCCCTCAACTGAAGAATGGATGCAGAAAATGTGGTACATCTACACAATGGAATATTACTCAGCAATGAAAAATGAGGAAATCATGAAATTTGCAGGTAAATGGTGGGATCTGGAAAGGATCATCCTGAGTGAGTTGTCCCAGTAGCAAAAAGACACACATGGTATATACTCACTCATATAGACATACAAAATAGGACAAACCCACTAAAACCTGTGCATCTAAAAAACTAAGACCTGTGCTGTACAGTGCATTATATCACTTTTCAGTTTTCCTGTATTCCAAATTGTGGTAGTGACACACATGTGATTTAGTTTACAAAGTAGTGCTTTGTGTTTATGTTCTTTCCTTGGAAAATGGTTCCTGTTAGGAACAAGTTAGGGTTAGGGTTAGGGTTAGTGTTAGGGTTAGGGTTAGGATAGGGTTAGGGTTAGGCTTAGGGTTACGATTATGGTTAGGGTTAGGGTTAGTGTTAGGGTTAGGGTTAGGATTACGGGGTTATTGTTAGGGTTAGGGTTATATCACTTTTCAGTTTTCCAGTTATAATAATTGAACAGGCGACAGGTATGTGAATTAGTTTACAAAGTTGTGCTTTGCGTTTGTATTCTTGTGTTGGAAACTTGTTTCTGTGCTGTACAGTGTGATATATCGCTTTTTAGTTTTCCTGTTATAATAATTGAAAGGGCAACACATATGTGAATTAATTTACAAAGTTGTGCTTTGCATTTCTGTTTTTCGATGGAAACTTGTTTCTGTGCCATACAGTTGAGATAACACTTTTCAGTTTTCCTGTATTCTTAATTGAGCGGCGACACACATGTGATTCCGTTTAAAAGTAGTGCTTTTCTTTTCTTTTCTTTCGTTGAAAACTTGTTCCTGTGCTGTACAGTGCGTTATATCACTTTTCAGTTTTCCTGTATTCCTAATTGAGCAAGTGACACACATGTGATTTACTTTACAAAGTAGTGCTTTGCGTTTATGTTCTTTCGTTGGAAACTTTTTCCTGTTAGGAACAGGGTTAGGGTTAGGGTTAGGTTTAGGTTTAGGTTTAGGGTTAGGGTTAGGGTTAGGGTTAGGGTTATGGTTATGGGGGTTAGGGTTAGGGTTAGGGGTTAGAGTTTGTGTTAGGGTTAGAGTTAGGGTTATGAGTTTAGTGTTAGGGTTAGAGTTAGGGTTAGGGTTATATCACTTTTCAGTTTTCCTGTTATAATAATTGAACAGGCGACACATATGTGAATTAGTTTACAAAGTTGTTCTTTGCTTTTCTGTTCCTTCAATGGAAACTTTTTTTCTGTGCCATACACATTTGAGTTAACACTTTTCAGTTTTCCTGTATTCCTAATTGAGCAAGCGACAAACATGTGATTCCGTTTAAAAGTAGTGCTTTGCTTTTCTGTGTTTTTGTTGGAAAATTGTTCCTGTGCTGTACTGTACAGTGCGATATATCACTTTTTAGTTTTCCTGTTATAATAATTGAAAGGGCAACATGTATGTGAATTAGTTTACAAAGTTGTGCTTTGCGTGTCTGTTCTTTCGATGGAAACTTGTTTCTGTGCCTTACAGTGAGAGATGACACTTTTCAGTTTTCCTGTATTCCTAATTGAGCGGCGACACACATGTGATTCTGTTTAAAAGTAGTGCTTTGCTTTTCTGTTCTTTTATTGGAAACTTGTTTCTGTGCTGTATGGTGCGATATATCACTTTTCAGCTCTCCTGTATTTCTAATTTGTGCGGCGACACACATGTGATTTAGTTTACAAAATAGTGCTTTGCTTTTCTCTTCTTTAGTTGGAAACTTGTTTCTGTGCTGTACAGTGCGTTATATCACTTTTCAGTTTTCCTGTATTCCTAATTGAGCGAATGGCACACATATGACTTAGTTTACAAAGTAGTGCTTTGCGTTTATGTTCTTTCGTTGAAACTTATTCCTGTTAGGATAAAGTTAGCGTTAGGTTTAGGGTTAGGGTTAGGGTTAGGGTTAGGTTTAGGGTTAGCGGTTAGGGTTAGTCTTTGGGTTAGGGTTATGTTTAGGGTTATGGTTATGGTTAGGGTTAGGGTTAGGGTTAGGGGCTTAGGGTTAGGGTTAGGGTTAGGGTTAGGGTAGGGGTAGGGTTAGGGTTAGGGGTTAGGGTTAGGTTTAGGGTTAGGTTTAGGGGTTTAGGGTTAGGGTTAGGGTTATATCACTTTTCAGTTTTCCTGTTATAATATTTGAACAAGCGACTCAAATGTGAATTAGTTTACAAAGTTGTGCTTTGTGTTTTTGTTCATTCGATGAAAACTTTTTCCTGTGCTGTACAGTTCGATATATCACTTTTCAGTTTTCCTGTTATGATAATTAAACCGGTGACACATATGTGAATTAGTTTACAAAGTTATGCTTTGCGTTTCTGTACTTTCGATGGAAACTTGTTTCTGTGCCATACAGTCTTGAGATAACACTTTTCAGTTTCCTGTATTCCTAATTGCGCGAAGCGACACACATGTGATTCTGTTTGAAAGTAGTGCTTTGCTTTTCTGTTCTTTCGTTTGAAACTTGTTCCTGTGCTGTACAGTGCGTTATATAACTTTTCAGTTTTCCTGTATTCCTAATTGATTGAGTGGCACACATGTGATTTAGTTTACAAAGTAGTGCTTTGCGTTTATGTTCTTTCGTTGGAAACTTGTTCCTGTTAGGATCAAGTTAGGGTTAGGTTTAGGGTTAGGGCTAGGGTTAGGTTTAGGGTAGGGTTAGGGTTAGGGTTAGGGTTCGGGATAGGGGTTAGGGTTATGGTTAGGGTTTAGGGGTAGGTTTAGGGGCTTATGGTTAGGGTTAGGGTTATATCACTTTTCAGTTTTCCTGTTATAATAATTGAGCAGGTGATACAAATGTGAATTTGTTTACAAAGTTGTGCTTTGTGTTTCTGTTCTTCGATGAAAACTTGTTTCTTGGCGTACATTTCGATATATCACTTTTTAGTTTTCCTGTATTCCTAATTGAGCAAGCGACACACAAGTGATTTAGTTTACAAAGTAGTGCTTTGCATTTCTGTTCTTCTGTTGGAAACTTTTTTTTCTATGCTGTACAGTGTGATATATCAATTTTCAGTTTTCCTGTTATAATAATTGAGCGGGCTACACTTATGTGAATTAGTTTACAACTTTGTGCTTTGCATTTCTGTTCTTTCGATGGAAACTTGTTCCTGTGCTATATAGTTCAATATATCACTTTTCAGTTTTCCTGTTATAATAATTGATCGGGCGACACGTATGTGAATTAGTTTACAAAATTGTGCTTTGCGTTTCTGTTCTTTCGATGGAAACTTTTTTCTGTGCCGTACAGTGTGAGATAATACTTTTCAGTTTTCCTGTATTCCTAATTGAGCGAGTGACACACATGTGATTCCGTTTAAAAGTAGTGCTTTGCTTTTCTGTTCTTTTGTTCGAAACTCGATCCTGTGCAGTACAGTGCATTATATCACTTTTCAGTTTTCCTGTATTCATAATTGAGCGAGCGACACACATGTGATTTACTTTACAAAGTAGTGCTTTGCGTTTTTGTTCTTCTTTTGGAAACTTGTTTCTGTGCTGTACAGTGTGATGTATCACTTTTCAGTTTTCCTGTTATAATAATTGAACGGGCAACACGTATGTGAATTCGTTTACAAAGTTGTGCTTTGCGTTTCCGTTCTTTCGATGGAAACTTGTTCCTGTGCTGTACAGTTCGATATATAACTTTTCAGTTTTCCTGTTATAATAATTGAACGGCAACACAAATGTGAATTAGTTTACAAAGTTGTGCTTTGCATTTCTGTTCTTTCAATGGAAACTTTTTTCTGTGCCGTACAGTGCAAGGTAACACTTTTCAGTTTTCCTGTATTCCTATTTGAGCGAGTGACACACATGTGATTCCCTTTAAAAATAGTGCTTTGGAGCCAAGATGGTGGCGCCGGGAAAACAGCACTTCTGAGCAGCAAGACAGCACTATCCAGGCAGAGACCAGGAGACTGAACTCAGGGACCTGAAACTACATCGATCGTGTTTCCCAGTTGAGGGGAGGCTCCCACAGCGTGGGAATCGTTCGGGTCCCCTGTAGGCTGCACAGCCAGAACCCGGAAGAAATCCCTGGTAACGCGGGTTTTGGATCTCCGGGCTGGAGCCGCAAGCGGGCGCGTCCCTGCCACTTCCCCAAGTTGATCCGTCGGCACAAGGGTACCTGAGACTGGGAGTCCCAGTCTCGAGGGGATCCCACAGGGAAGCAGGGTTGCGGGTCTGATCGCAGGTCACCCAGTCTCTCCCCGGAAAGTCTCTTCCGCCATCACAGCCGAGCTCATGCCGCGCACAGAGAGCTTTGCGCTCAGCTCAGCAGTACAGACAAGCTGTGCGTCCCAGTACAACAGGGACTGGGAACCCCTGTCCAGAGAGGACCCCACAGAGAAGGAAGAAACAGTGCTGCTGGGGTCACCTAGGGAAAGTCTAGCAGACTGCAGATTGCAAACAGACAGAACTGAGTGCTCCGAGACACCACAGCAGTACTCACAACCCAAGAAAGCTAGCTACATTCAAGAAAACACAGGAAATAAATAACCTCACTTCAGTAAAACAAAAAGCAACCAAGCACACAACCATATGACCACAGCCAACATCAAAGTCAAAGGATTTAACAGCCACTGGTCATTACTCTCTCTCAACATCAATGGACTGAATTCTCCAATAAAAAGACACAGACTAACAGAATGGATGCGTAAACAAAACCCAGCAATCTGTTGTATACAAGAAACACACCTAAGACACAAAGATAGACATTACCTGAGGTTAAAGGGATGGAAGACGGCTTTTCAAGCAAATGGACCCAAGAAGCAAGCAGGAGTAGCCATTCTAATATCTGATAAAATAGTCTTTCAACCAAAATTAATCAAAAGAGATGGGGAAGGACACTTCATACTCATCAAGGGAAAATTCCACCAAGAAGACATCACAATCCTGCACATCTATGCCCCAAATACAAGGGCACCCACATTTGTGAAAGAAACATTGATAAAACTTAAACCACATATAGCTCCCCACACACTAATAGTAGGAGACTTCAACACCCCACTCTCAACAAAGAACAGGTCAACAAAACAGAAATTAAACAAAGAAACAATATCTCTAACAGAGGTAATGAACCAAATGGACCTAACAGATATTTACAGAACCCTACACCCAAACACAAAAGAATTTACCTTCTTCTCAGCACCTCATGGAACCTTCTCCAAAATAGACCACATAGTTGGTCACAAAGCAAGCCTCAACAAATACAGGAAGATTGAAATAATCCCTTGTATCCTGTCGGATCACCATGGAATAAAGCTGGACCTCAGTAACAACAGAAATAGCAAAAAGCCTACACATACATGGAAACTGAACAACTTGCTACTAAAAAGACAGCTGGTTCAGGGAAGAAATAAAGAAAGAAATTAAAATCTTCCTAGAACTCAATGAAAATGAAGACACAACATACCCAAACTTGTGGGACACAATGAAAGCAGTGCTAAGATGAAAGTTCATAGCACTAAGTGCCTTCAAGGAGAAATTTGAGACAGCGCATTCAAGCAACAATGGCTCACTTAAAAACCCTAGAAAAGAAGAAGCAGACACACCAAGAAGGAGCAGGCGGCTGGAAATAATCAAACTCAGGGCTGAAATCAATCAATTAGAAACAAATAAAACAATTCAAAGAATCAATGAAACCAAGAGCTGGTTCTTTGAGAAAATCAACAAGATAGACAAACCCTTAGCCAAGCTAACTAAAAGGCAGTGAGACACCATCCAAATCAACAAAATCAGAAATGAAAAGGGGACATAACTACAGACACTGAGGAAATCTAAGCAATCATTAGGACTTACTTCAAAAGTCTATATGGAACAAAATTTGAAAATTTAAATGAAATGGACAATTTTCTTGATCGATTCCACTTACCAAAGCTAAATCAGGACCAGGTAAATCAATTAAATAGTCCTATATCCCCCAAGGAAATAGAAGCAGTCATCGAAAGTCTCCCATCCAAAAAAAGTCCAGGACCTTGATGGTTTCAGCGCAGAATTCTACCAAACATTCAAAGAAGAGCTAACACCAACTCTCTTCAAACTATTCCACAAAATAGAAACAGAAGGAGCATTACCAAACTCATTCTATGAAGCCACAGTCACCTTGGTACCTAAATCTCACAAAGACTCAACAAAGAAATAGAATTTCAGGCCAATCTCCCTTATGAACATTGATGCAAAAATACTCAACAAAATACTCGCAAACCGAATACAAGAACACATCAAAGATATCATCCACCATGATCAAGTACGCTTCATCCAAGGTATGCAGGGATGGTTCAATATATGGAAATCCATCAATGTGATCCACCATATTAACAAATTGAAAAAAAAAAAAAAAAACCACATGATAATCTCCTAGATGCTGAAAAAGCCTTTGACAAAATCCAACATCCATTCATGTTTAAAGTATTGGAGAGATCAGGGATACAAGGCACATATCTAAAAAAGTAGTAAGGCGATATACAGCAAACCTATAGCCAACATCAAACTGAACAGAGAGAAACTTAAAGCAATCCCACTGAAATCAAGGACAAGACAAGGCTGCCCACACTCTCCATATCTCTTCAACATAGTTCTGGAAGTCCTTGCTAGAGCAATAAGACAGTTGAAGGAGATCAAGGGGATACAAATTGGAAAGGAAGAAGTCAAATTATAACTATTTGCAGATGATATGATGGTATACGTGAGTGACCCAAAAAACTCTACCAGGGAACTCCTACAGCTGATAAACACCTTCAGCAAAGTGGCGGATACAAAATTAACTCAAAAAAATCAGTAGCCCTCCTGTATACAAAAAAGACAAAAGGGCTGAGAAAGAAATTAGGCAAACAACACCCTTCACAATAGCCACAAATGACATAAGGTACCTCGGGTAACCCTAACCAAGGAAGTCAAAGACTTGTATGAAAAAAATTTCAAATCTCTGAAGAAAGAACTAGAAGAAGATATGAGAAGATGGAAAGATCTCCCATGCTCATGGCTTGGTTGGATTAACATAGTAAAAATGGCCATCTTACCAAAAGCAATCTACAGATTCAATGCAATGCCCATCAAATTACCAACACAATTCTTTACAGACTTGGAAAGAAAAATTCTCAACTTCATATGGAATAACAAGAAACCCAGAATTGCTAAAACAATCCTCTACAATAAAAGATCATCTGGAGGTATCTCCATCCCTGATCTTAAGTTGTACTATAGAGCAACAGTTTTAAAAACTGTATGGTACTGGCATAGAAACAGAATGGTGGATCAATGGAACCGAACAGAGGACCCAGAAATAAACCCATACACTTATGGACACCTGATATTTGACAAAAAACGCCAAAACCATACAATGGATAAAAGATAGATTCTTCAACAAATGGTGCTGGTCCAACTGGATGTCTACATGTAGAAAAATGAAAATAGATCCATACTTATCACCCTGCACAAAACTGAAGTCCAAGTGGATCAAAGACCTCAACATAAAACCAGACACATTAAATCGGCTTGAAAAAAAAAAAAGTGGGAATACCCTAGAACTCATTGGTACAGGGAAAACTTCCTGAACAGAACTCCAACAGCATAGGCTCAAGAGCAACAATCAATAAGCGGGACCTCATGAAACTGAAAAGCTTCTGCAAAGCAAAGGACACCGTCATCAAAACAAAGCGACCTCCTACAGATTGGGAAAGAATCTTCACCAACCCTTTATCTGACAGAGGACTCATATCAAGTATATATAAAGAACTAAAGAAGCTGAAGAGCAGTAAACCAAGTAATCCACTTAAAAAATGGGGAACAGAGCTAAACAGAGAATTCTCTGTAGAGGAATACCAAATGGCAGAGAAGCACTTAAAGAAATGCTCAACCTCACTAGCCATTAGGGAAATGCAAATGAAAACAACCCTGAGATTTCACCTTACACCCATGAGAATGGCCAAGATCAAAAACTCAAGTGACAACACATGCTGGAGAGGTTGTGGAGAAAGAGGAACCCTTCTCCACTGCTGGTGGGAATGTAAACTGGTACAACCACTCTGGAAATCAATCTGGCCTTTTCTCAGAAAACTAGGAATTCTGCTTCCCCAAGATCCAGCCATACCACTCCTAGGCATATATCCAAAAGAGGCTCAAGCACACAAAAAGGAAATTTCCTCAACCATGTTCGTAGCAGCTTTATTTGTAAAAGCCAGAAGCTGGAAACAACCCAGATGCCCCTCAACTGAAGAATGGATGCAGAAAATGTGGTACATCTACACAATGGAATATTACTCAGCAATGAAAAATGAGGAAATCATGAAATTTGCAGGTAAATGGTGGGATCTGGAAAGGATCATCCTGAGTGAGTTGTCCCAGAAGCAAAAAGACACACATGGTATATACTCACTCATATAGACATACAACATAGGACAAACCCACTAAAACAGGTGCATCTAAAGAAACTAAGCAAGAGAGAGGACCCCAACTAAAATGTCTAATCCCCATCCGGAAAGGCAAAGAGGATGGACATCAGAAGAAGAAGAAAACAAGTAACAACCTAGGAACCTACCACAGAGGGTCTCTGAAAGCCTCTGCCCTACAGACTATCAAAGCAGAAGCTAAGCCTGATGGGAATTGTTGGACAGAGTGAATGGAATTTTATGTAAGAACTGGGAAAGAGTAAGAGCTGGAGAGGACAGGGTCTCCACAAGTAGAGCAATAGAACAAGAAAATTTGAACACAGGGAACTTCCCAGAGACTCATACTCCAACCAAGGACTATTCATAGAGATAACCCAGAACCCCTGCACAGATGTAGCCCAGGGCAGTTCAGAGTCCAATTGGGCTACATAGTAATGAGAAGAGGGGCTGCCTCTGACATGAACTGACTGGCCTGCTCTTTAGTCACCTCCTCCCCCGGGGAGCAAACTTACCAGGCCATAGTAGAGGACAATGCAGGCACTTTTGATGTGAACTGATGGAGTAAGATCAGAAAGGAGAGGAGAACCTCCCCTATCAGTGGACTTGGGGAGTGGCATGCATGCAGAGGGAGGAGGGAGGGTGGGATTGCGAGGGGAGGGAGGGGCTTATGGGGGGATGCAGAGTGAATAAAGTGTAATTGATGAAAAATTAAAAAAAAGGGAAAAACTAATAATTTAAGAACCTTAAATGACTTTCAAAAGTGGAGGAAAACATGGAGTTAGTCAATTTACATGGAGCACGTCTCGCCCCTGGGGGCAATGGTCTCCTGAACCTACTCAGACCTCGGACACCACCACTGCTAGTTCTAGAACCAATGCAGGGTGTTCCAACGAGGGGGTTAAGGCTTCTCATAATATTTCCTATAAGCCCACACATGTTTGTTTACATCCCCCATTTTTATTCATTATTAGCCAGATAGAGCCAAGTAATTGTAGTAATGATACTTGCTTTTTTGCCCAATGCTGTAATGCTAGTAAATTTACTAGCTGGTTACTCACATGCCCTGCTGGGTGCCTGTGCCCGTTGATGCCCTCACGCTATGACTCTCTTCAGACAGAAAAGGGTTTTGGGTTAGGGTTAGGGTTAGGATTACGATTAGGGTTAGGGTTAGGGTTAGGGGCTTAGGGTTAGTGTTAGGGTTAGGTTTAGGGCTTAGGGTTAGGGTTAGGGTTATACCACTTTTCAGTTTTCCTGTTATAATAATTGAAAAGCGTCTGAATGTGAATTAGTTTACAAAGTTGTGCTTTCTGTTTCTGTTCTTTCGATGAAAACATGTTTCTTTGCATTCATTTTGATATATCGCTTTTCAGTTTTCCTGTATTCCTAATCGAGTGAACAACAGACATGTGAAATAGTTTACAAAGTAGTGCTTTGCGTTTCTGTTCTTTTGTTGGAAACTTGTTTCTATGCTGTACAGTGTGATATATCACTTTTTAGTTTTTCTGTCATAATAATCGAACGGGCGACACGTATGTGAATTAGTTTACAGAGTTGTGATTTGAGTTTAGGTTCTTTCGATGGAAACTTGTTTCTGTGCCGTAAAGTGCGAGATAACACTTTTCCGTTTTCCTGGATTCCTAATTGAGCGAGCGACCCACATGTGATTCCCATTAAAAGTAGTGCTTTACTGTTCTTTTCTTTGGTTCGAAACTTATTCCTGTGCTATACAGCGTGTTATATCACTTTTCAGTTTTCCTGTATTCCTAATTAAGCGAGAGGCACACATGTGATTTAGTTTTCAAAGTAGTGCTTTGCGTTTCTGTTCTTTCGTTGGAAACTCGTTCCTGTTAGGAACAAGTTAGGGTTAGGGTAAGGGTTAGGGTTAGGTTTAGGGTTAGGGGCTATGGGTTAGGGTTAGGGTTATACCACTTTTCAGTTTTCCTGTTATAATAATTGAACAGGCTACAGGAATGTGAATTAGTTTACAAAGTTGTGCTTTGCGTTTCTGTTTTCAATGAAAATTGTTTCTTTGCCATACATTTCAATATATCGCTTTCCAGTTTTCATGTATTCCTAACTGCGCGAGCGACACACATGTGATTTAGTTTACAAAGTAGTGCTTTGCGTTTCTGTTCTTTTGTTGGAAACTTGTTTCTGTGCCATACAGTTGAGATAACACTTTTCCGTTTTCCTGTATTCCTAATTGAGTCAGCGACACAAATGTGATTTAGTTTACAAAGTCGTGCTTTGCGTTTCTGTTCTTCTGTTGTAAACTTGTTTCTGTGCTGTACAGTGTGATACATCACTTTTCAGTTTTCCTGTTATAATAATTGAGCGGGCGTCACGTATGTGAATTAGTTTACAAAGTTGTGCTTTGTGTTTCTGTTCTTTAAATGGAAACTTGTTTCTGTGCCGTACTGTGCGAGATAACACTTTTCCGTTTTCCTGTATTCCTAACTGAGTGAGTGGCACACATGTGATTTAGTTTACAAATTGGTGCTTTGCGTTTATGTTCTTTCATTGGAAACTTGTTCCTGTTAGGAACAAGTTCGGGTTAGGTTTAGGGTTAGGGTTAGGGTTATGGTTATTGTAGGGTTAGGGTTAGGGTTAGTGTGAGGGTTAGGGTTAGGGTTAGAAGTTAGGGATAGAGGTAGGGGTAGGGTTAGGGTTATATCACTTTTCAGTTTTCCTGTTATAATAATTTAACAGGGGACACGTATGTGAATTAGTTTACAAAGTCCTGCTTTGCATATCTGTTCTGTCCATGGAAACTTGTTTCTTTGCCATACAGTGCTTGAGATAACACTTTTCAGTTTTCCTGTATTCCTAATTGAGTGAAGCGACACACATGTGATTCTGTTTAAAAATAGTGCTTTGCCCTTCTGTTCTTTTCGTTTGAAACTTTGTTCCTGTGCTGTACAGTGCGATATATCACTTTTCAGTTTTCCTGTTATAATAATTGAGCAGGCGACACGTTTGTGAATTAGTTTACAAAGTAGTGGTTTGCGTTTCTGTTCTTTCCATGGAAACTTGTTTCTGTGCCGTACAGTCTTGAGATGACACTTTTCAGTTTTCCTGTATTCCTAAATGGCGAGTGAGACACATGTGATTTAGTTTACAAAGTAGTGCTTTGCGTTTATGTTCTTTCGTTGGAAACTTGTTCCTGTTAGGAACAAGTTAGGGTTAGGGTTAGGGTTAGGGTTAGGGTTAGAGTTAGGGTTAGGTTTAGGGTTAGGGTTATGGGCTTAGGGTTAGGGTTATGGTTATATCACTTTTCAGTTTTCCTGTTATAATAACTGAATGGGCGACGCCTATGTGAATTACTTTACAAATACTGCTTTGGGTTTCTGTTCTTCTGTTGGAAACCTGTTTCAAGGCTGTGCAGTGTGATATATCCCTTTTCAGTTTTCCTGTTATAATAATTGAACAGGCGACACTTATGTGAATTAGTTTACAAACTTGTGTTTTGTGTTTCTGTTCTATCGATGGGAACTTGTTCCTGTGCTGTACAGTTCGATATGTCACTTTTCAGTTTTCCTGTTATAATAATTGAACGGGCGACACGTATGTGAATTACTTCACAAAGTTGTGCTTTGCATTTCTGTTCTTCTGATGGAAACTTCTTTCTGTGCCGTACAGTGCGAGATAACACTTTTTAGTTTTCCTGTATTCCTAATTGTGCAAGCGACACACATGTGATTCCGATTAAAAGTAGGGCTTTGCTTTTCTGTTCTTCACTTTGAAACTTGTTCCTGTGCTGTACAGTACGTTATATCACTTTTCAGTTTTCCTGTATTCCTAATTGAGCGAGTGGCACACATGTGATTTAGTTTACAATGTAGTGCTTTGCGTTTCTGTTCTTTTGTTGGAAACTTGTTCCTGTTAGGAACAAGTTAGGGTTAGGTTTAGGTTTAGGGTTAGGGTTAGGGTTAGGGTTAGGGTTAGGGTTAGGGTTAGGGTTAGGGTAGGGTTAGTGTTAGGGTTACCGTTAGGGTTAGGGGTTAGGGGTTAGGGTTAGGGTTTGGGTTAGGGTTATGTTTAGGGGCTTAGGGTTACAGTTATGGTTATATCTCTTTTCACTTTCCCTGTTATAATAATTGAACAGGCGACACGAATGTGAATTAGTTTACAAAGTTGTGCTTTTCATTTCTGTTCTTTAGATGAAAACTTGTTTCTTTGCCATACATTTCGATATATCGCTTTTCAGTTTTCGTGTATTCCTAATTGAGCGAAGGACACATATGTGATTTAGTTTACAAAGTAGTTCTTTGCGTTTCTTTTCTTCTGTTGGAAACTTGTGTCTGTGCTGTATAATGTGATGTATCACTTTTCAGTTTTCCTGTTATAATAATTGAGCAGGCGACACGTATGTGAATTAGTTTACAATGTTGTGCTTTGTGTTTCTTTTCTTTCGATGGAATCTTGTTTCTGTGCCATACAGTGCGAGGTAACACATTTCCGTTTTCCTGTATTCCTAATTAGCGAGTGACACACATGTGATTCCGTTTAAAAGTAGTGCTTTGTTTTTCTGTTCTTTCATTCGAAACTTGTTCTTGTGTTGTACAGTGCGTTATATCACTTTTCAGTTTTCCTGTATTTCTATTTGAGTGAGTGGCACACATGTGATTTAGTTTACAATGTAGTGCTTTGCGTTTATGTTCTTTCGTTGGATACTTGTTACTGATAGGAACAAGTTAGTTGTGTTAGTGTTAGGGTTAGGGTTAGGGTTAGGGTTAGGGTTAGGGTTAGGGTTAGGTTAGGGTTAGGGTTAGTGTTACGGTTAGGGTTAGGTGTTAGGGTTAGGGTTAGGGTTAGGTTTAGGGTTAGGGGCTCCGGGTTAGGGTTAGGGTTATACCACTTTTCAGTTTTCCTGTTATAATAATTGAACAGGCGACACGAATGTGAATTAGTTCACAAAGTTGTGCTTTGCGTTTCTGTTCTTTCGATGAAAACTTGTTTCGTTGCAGTACACCTGGATACATCGCTTTTCAGTTTTCCTGTATTCCTAATTGAGCCAGTAACACACATGTCATTTTGTTTACAAAGTAGTGCTTTGCGTTTCTGTTCTTATTATGGAAACTTGTTTCTGAGCTGTACAGTTCGATATATCACTTTTCAGTTTTCCTGTTATAATAATTGCATGGGCAACACGTATGTGAAATAGTTTACAAAGTTGTGCTTTTTGTTTTTGTTCTTTCGATGGAAACTTGTTTCTGTGCAATACAGTGCGAGATAACACTTTTCCATTTTCCTGTAATCCTAACTGTGCGAGCAACACACCTGTGATTCCGTTTAAAAGTAGTGCTTTGCTTTTATGTTCTTTGGTTTAAAACTTGTTCCTGTGCTGTACAGTGCGTTATATCACTTTTCAGTTTTCCTGTATTCCTAATAGAGCGAGTGGCACACATGTGATTTAGTTTACAAAGTAGTGCTTTGCGTTCATGTTCTTTCGTTGGAAACTTGTTAGAACAAGTTAGGGTTAGGGTTAGGGTTAGGTTTAGGTTTAGTGTTAGGGTTAGTGTAGGGTTAGGCATAGGATTAGGGTTAGGTTTAGGGTTAGGGGTCAGGGTTAGGGTTATGGTTAGGTTTAGGCTTAAGGGCTTAGGGTAAGGTTAGGGTTATATCACTTTTCAGTTTTCCTGTTATAATAATTGAACAGGCGACACAAATGTGAATGAGATTAAAAAGTTTTGCTTTGCGTTTTGGTTCTTTCGATGAAAACTTGTTTCTATGCCGTACATTTCGATATATCGCTTTTCAGTTTTCCTGTATTCCTAATTGATCGAGCGACACACATTTGATTTAGTTTACAAAGTAGTGCTTTGTGTTTCTGGGTGTTTCTTTCTGTGCAAACACTACTTTGCATTTCCCTAATGGCTAGTGAGGTTGAGCATTTCTTTAAGTGCTTCTCTGCCATTCGGTATTCCTCTACATAGAATTCTGTGTTTAGCTCTGTTCCCCATTTTTTATGTGGGTTACTTGGTTTGCTGCTTTTCAGTTTCTTTAGTTCTTTATATATACTTGATATGAGTCCTCTGTCAGATAAAGGGTTGGTGAAGATTCTTTCTCAATCTTTAGAAGATCACTTTGTTTTGATGACAGTGTCCTTTGTTTTGCAGAAGCTTTTCAGTTTCATGAGGTCCCATTTATTGATTGTTGCTCTTAGAGCCTGTGCTGTTGGAGTTCTGCTAAGCAAAGAGAGGGCGCTAACTAAAATGTCTAATCCCCATCCGGAAAGGCAAAGAGGATGGACATCAGAAGAAGAAGAAAACAGGAAACAACCTAGGAACCTACCACAGAGGGTCTCTGAAAGCCTCTGCCCTACAGACTATCAAAGCAGAAGCTAATTCTGATGGGCAACTGTTGGGCAGAGTGAATGGAATTTTATGTAAGAACTGGGAAAGAGCAAGAGCTGGAGAGGACAGGGTCTGCACAAGGAGAGCAACAGAACAAGAAAATTTGAACACAGGGAACTTCCCAGAGACTCATACTCCAACCAAGGACTATTCATAGAGATAACCCAGAACCCCTGCACAGATGTAGCCCAGGGCAGTTCAGAGTCCAATTGGGTTACATAGTAATGAGAAGAGGGGCTGCCTCTGACATGAACTGACTGGCCTGCTCTTTAGTCACCTCCTCCCGAGGGGGAGCAACCTTACCAGGCCATAGTAGAGGACAATGCAGGCACTTTTGATGTGAACTGATGGAGTAAGATCAGAAAGGAGAGGAGAACCTCCCCCTATCAGTGGACTTGGGGAGTGGCATGCATGCAGAGGGAGGAGGGAGGGTGGGATTGCGAGGGGAGGGAGGGGCTTATGGGGGGATGCAGAGTGAATAAAGTGTAATTGATGAAAAGTTTAAAAAAAAGGGAAAAACTAATAATTTAAGAACCTTAAATGACTTTCAAAAGTGGAGGAAAACATGGAGTTAGTCAATTTACATGGAGCACGTCTCGCCCCTGGGGGCAATGGTCTCCTGAGCCTACTCAGACCTCGGACACCACCACTGCTAGTTCTAGAACCAATGCAGGATGTTCCAACGAGGGGGTTAAGGCTTCTCATAATATTTCCTATAAGCCCACACATGTTTGTTTACATCACCCATTTTTATTCATTATTAGCCAGATAGAGCCAAGTAATTGTAGTAATGATACTTGCTTTTTTGCCCAATGCTGTAATGCTAGTAAATTTACTAGTTGGTTACTCACATGCCTCGCTGGGTGTCTGTGCCCGTTGATGCCCTCACGCTATGACTCTCTTCAGACAGAAAAGGGATCTTGGAATTACAGCTGCCATTGTTACTGCCATCTCATTGGCAGCTGTTGGAGCTACCACCACGGCATTAGCCATGAGTCATACTGGGCAGACTGCTCAGACCCTGAATAACCTTTTAGCCAAGGTAGCTCATGCCTTAGATGTACAAAAAGGAATTAATGCTCAACTAAAAGGAGGTTTGATGGTGTTCAGTCAGAGGTTTGACCCTTGTGCAGGAGCAAATTGATACCCTATGGCAAATCGCTCTACTTGGCTGTCAATGAAAGTATGCTGGACTTTGTGTCACTAACATACAACATGAGACTTTTCCCTGTGCTGCAAATCTGTCTAAACAATTGTCAAGCTATATTTTAGGTAATTGGACTGGAGAATTCGATACTACGATGGACCAGCTGAGAGTGGCCATTGTCATGGTAAATTCTACCAGAGTGGATGAAGGACTAGCCACAGGATTATCATCATGGATTGCTGCAGCCATGAATCATCTGAAGGAATGGGCAGGCATGGGAGCGTTAGCAGGCCTTCTGGTGTTGGTCACCTTGGTAGTGCCTGTGGTATATATGCAAGATTAGAGTCTCACAACAGCGTAATGCAGCCATGACCATTCAGGCCTTTACAGCCATTGAAGCAGGACAGTCTCTCCAAGCATGGTTAGCTACCATAAAAAGCCAAAATGTTACGCTCAGGATGTAAGGCTAAGCACTGCACTCAGGGTCAGCAGCCTTGGACCCAGAGAAGAGCATGTCTGATTACATGCGGGTTGATGCCCCAGGTCCCGCCTCTGAGAAAAAGGTATCGAACGGGTCTGATGCTCTTTGGGTGGATGACACCTAAATGAACATCAGTACAAAGTCCCAATTTATTTCTAATATCAGAGATCAGACCTCTACTCTTGCCTGATGCGTCAAAAAAAGGGGGAACTGTAGAGAGCTGTGAAATACCGCACCTGAAAGATGATGCTGGTTTCGCCTTCCACCTTCCCGATGGTGATTGCTCTCTGTCACAAACAACTCCACATTTGGCTAAGGCTGAGGATCTGGCTTGCTTCCATGTATGTGGACCTATCTGAATTGCCCACGTGGCATGCTGAGGTTGGCTACCCAGAGGCAATTTAAAGTTGGCTGGCCTTCCCCAGGGTCAGATGATTGTTCAAGTTTCCTGAATAAACTGCATTGAAATAAAAAGATAAAAGATAAAAAAAAAAAAAAAACAAATCCAGAAACACATCAAAAACATCAACCATCATGATCAACTAGGCTTCATCTGAGAAATTTAGGGATAATTCAATGTATAAAATTCAATAAATATAAACCATCCTATAACAGACTAAAATGCAAAACACACATTGTCATCTAAAATTTTCTATGTAGCATATTATGATCTTCTAATAAGTTTCAGAAGATTTTAAAAATATTTTACTTGGTAAGGTTAAAATATTGACATTATTCACTGTCAAATTTTAATAAATGTGAATTAAGTGAATGAATAGAAACACAACCAATCAGAAGCATAGCTTTCCATTTTTGGATGTTGATATCAAACACATAGATAATACTACTATGCTCTGACCCTCTTACAGTGAGCCATGGATACTCAATACTATAATTTCATACTTGGGTTGTTACACAGGATGGTAAAGTTATATCCAACTTAGTTTCAGAATTTAATATTTGAGTACTTTAGATCACTGCCCAGTGTACTCATAATTACATGGCATTGTGACAATATATATATATATATATATATATATATATATATATATATATATATATCATGCAAACATGTGTATCTATATTTCAGTAAATATATATGAAGTAAATGAAGTAAAATAATATTATTAGTGGAATATGAAAATATGTATTTCACCTACTCAGATTTTCATGATGATCTGCATGTATTAATAAATATTAACATGACAGAGTTAGGCTTTGAGAAAATTGTAGTGACAACATATAAAATATGTACGATAATGAGATAAGAATGCTAGAGGCAGGCTTCGGGAAAATTGTTTTCAATCTGACTTGTAAATTGGATTCATTTAAGGGATAAATTAGAGAATGAAATGTTAAAATGAGAACACTTCTCAAAAGTATTGAATGGTTGTAGCCAGTGACTGCATAAGGTAGATTAAGTTTTAAAAATATGAAACATTAAAAAATATGAGTTATTTCCCTCAGAATGATCTTTTCTAGATCCCACCATTTGCCTGCAAATTTGATGATTTCCACCTTTTTGATTGCTGAGTAGTATTCCATTGTATAAAAATACCACAATTTCTATACCCATTCCTCCATTGATGGACATCTGGGTTGTTTCCAGGTTCTGGCTATTACAAATAAAGCTGCTATAAACATGGTTGAAAAAAAAAAAAAAAAAAGGAAAAAGAAAGAAAGAACAGAAACGCAAAGCACAACTTTGTAAACTAATTCACATATGTGTTGCCCTTTCAGTTATTATAACAGGAAAACTGAAAAGTGATATATCACACTGTACAGAACAGAAACAAGTTTCCAACAGAAGAACAGAAACGCAAAGCAATACTTTGTAAACTAAACCTCATGTGTGTCACTCGCACAATTAGGAATACAGGAAAACTGAATAGTGATATATCTCACTGTACAGCACAGGAACAAGTTTCCAACAAAGAAGAGAAAAGCAAAGCACAACATTTAAAAGGAATCACATGTGTGTCGCTCCCTCAATGAGGAATACAGGAAAACTGAAAAGTGATATATTGAACTGTACGGCAAAGAAACAAGTTTTCATCGAAAGAACAGAAACACAAAGCACAAAATTGTAAACTAATTCACATACGTGTCACCTGTTCAATTATTATAACAGGAAAACTGAAAAGGTATATAACCGTAACCCTAACTATAACCATAACCCTAACCTCCTAACCCTAACCTAACCTAACCTAACCCTAACCTAACCATAAAGCAAACTTGTTCATAACAGGAACAAGTTTCCAACGAAAGAACATAAATGCAAAGCACTACTTGTAAACTAAGTCACATGTGTATCACACGCTCAACTAGGAATACAGGAAAACTTAAAAGTGATATAACGCAATGTACAGCATAGGAACAATTTTCTAATGAAAGAACAGAAAAGCAAAGCACTACATTTAAACGGAATCACATGTGTGTCGCTAGCTCAATTAGAAATACAGGAAAACTGACAGGTATTATCTCGCACTGTATGGCACAGAAACAAGTTTCAATGGAAAGAACAGAAACACAAAGCACAACTTTGTAAACTACTTCACATGTGTCACCCATTCAATTATTATAACATGAAAACTGAAAAGTGATATATCGCACTGTACAGCACAGAAACAAGTTTCGAACGAAAGAACAGAAACGCAAAGCACATCTTAGTAAACTAATTCCCATTCGTGTCGCCTGTTCAATTATTATAACAGGAAAACTGAAAAGTGATATGACCCTAACCCTAGCCCTAACCCTAAGTCCCTAAACCTAACCATAACCCCTAACCCTAACCCTAAACCTACCCCAACCCTAAGCCTAACCCTACCCTAACCTAACACTAACCTAACCTAACCATGTTTCCAACAAAAGAACATAAGCGTAAAAAGCACTACTTTGTAACCTAAATCACATATGTGCCACTCGCTTAATTAGGAATACAGGAAAGCTGAAAAGTGATATAAGGTACTGTAGAGCAGAGGAACAAGTTTCCAACAGAAGAACAGAAACGCAAAGCACTACTTTGTAAACTAATTCACATAGGTATCGCCCGTTCAATTATTATAACAGGAAAACTGAAAAGGGATATATCGAACTGTACGGCAAAAAAATAATTTTTCATCGAAAGAACAGAAACGCAAAGCACAACTTTGTAAACTAATTCACATTCGTGTCGCCTGTTCAATTATTATAAGAGGAAAAATGAAAAGTGATATAACCCTAACCCTAACCCTAAGCCACTAAACCTAAGCCTAAGCCTAACCCTAACCCTAACCCTAATCCCTAACCGTAACCCCCACCATAACTCCAATCCTACCCTAACCCTAACCCGAACCCTAACCCTAATCATAACCCTTACTTGTTCCTAAGAGGAACAAGTTTCCAACCAAAGAACATAAACGCAAAGCACTACTTTGTAAACTAAATCACATGTGTGCCACTCGCTCAATTAGGAATACAGGAAAACTGAAAAGTGTTATCTCGCACTGTAAGGCACCGAAACAAGTTTTCATCGAAAGAACAGAAACGCAAAGCACAACTTTGTAAACTAATTCACATACTTGTCGCCCATTCAATTATTATAACAGGAAAACTGAAAAGTGATATATCGAACTGTACAGCACAGGAACCTACTTCCTTCGAAAGAACAGAAACGAAAAGCACAACTTTGTAAACTAATTCACATCGTGTCACCTGTTCAATTATTATAACAGGAAAACTGAAAAGTGATATATTGAACTGTACAGCACAGGAACAAGTTTCCATCGAAAGAACAGAAACGCACAGCACAACTTTGTAAACTTGTTCATATACGTTTCTCCCGTTCAATTATAATAACTGGAAAACTGAAAAGTGATGTATCACACTGTATAGTACAGAATCAACTTTCCAACAGAAGAACAGAAACACAAAGCACTACTTGGTAAACTAAATCACATGTGTGTCGCTTGCTCAATTAGGAATACAGGAAAACTGATAAGCGATATATCAAAATATACTGCAAAGAAACAAGGTTTCATCGAAAGAACAGAAACACAAAGCACAACTTTGTAATATAATTCACATTCCTGTCGCCTGTTCAATTATTATAACAGGAAAACTGGAAAGTGATATAACGCTAACCCAAACCCTAAGCCCATAACCCTAACCCTAACCCTAACCCGAACCCTAACCCCTAACCCTATCCCTAAACCTAACCCTAACCCTAACCGCAATCCTAACTTGTTCCTAACAGGAACAAGTTACCAACGAAAGAACATAAATGCAAAGCACTACTATGGAAACTAAATCACATGTGTGCCACTCGCTCAATTAGGAATACAGGAAAACTGAAAAGTGATATAACACACTGTACAGCACAGGAACAAGATTCGAACAAAAGAACAGAAAAGCAAAGCGCTACTTTTAAAGGGAATCACATATGTGTCGCTCGCTCAATTAGGCATACAGGAAAACTGAAAAGTTTTATCTCGCACTGTAAGGCACAGAAACAAGTTTCCATCGAAAGAACAGAAAGGCAAAGCACAAGTTTGTAACCTAATTCACATACGTGTCGCCCGTTCAATTATTATAACAGGAAATCAGAAAAGTGATATATCGAACTGTACAGCACAGGAACCTGCTTCCATCGAAAGAACAGAAACGAAAAGCACCACTTTGTAAACTAATTCACATTGTGTCACCCGTTCAATTTTTATAACAGGAAAACTGAAAAGTGATATATTGAACTGTACATCACAGGAACAAGTTTCCATCGA
Source organism: Meriones psammophilus (assembly GCA_036365155.1). Lineage (NCBI taxonomy): Eukaryota > Metazoa > Chordata > Mammalia > Rodentia > Muridae > Meriones > Meriones psammophilus. Next base: position 78,596 of record JAEOAE010000906.1, read on the forward strand.
AAAACAGAAACGCACAGCACAACTTTGTAAACTTGTAGACATACGTGTCGCCTTTTCAATTATTATAACGGGAAAACTGAAAAGTGATGTATCACACTGTACATCACAGGAACAAGTTTCGATCGAAAGAACAGAAATGCAAAGCACAACTTTCTAAATTACTTCACATACGTGTCGCTCATTCAATTATTATAACAGGAAAACTGAAAACTGATATAACCATAACCCTAACCATAACCCTAAGCCCCTAACCCTAACCCTAACCCTAACCCAAACCCTAACCCTAAACCTAACCCTAACCCTAACCCTAACCCTAACTTGTTACTAACAGGAACAAGTTTCCAACGAAAGAACATAAACGCAAAGCACTACTTTGTAAACTAAATCACATGTGTGCCACTCGCTCAATTAGGAATACAGGAAAACTTAAAAGTGATATAACGCACCGTACAGCAAAGGAACAAGTTTCGAACAAAAGAACAGAAAAGCAAAGCACTACTTTTAAATGGAATCACATGTGTGTTGCTCGCTCAATTAGGAATACAGGAAAACTGAAAAGTGTTATCTCTCACTGTACGGCACAGGAACAAGTTTCCAACAAAAGGACATAAACGCAAAGCACTACTTTGTAAACTAAATCACATGTCTGCCACTTGCTCAATTAAGAATACAGGAAAACTGAAAAGTGTTATCTCGCATTGTAAGGCACAGAAACAAGTTTCCATCGAAAGAACAGAAACGCAAAGCACAACTTTGTAAACTAATTCACATATGTGTCGCTCGTTCAATTTTAATAACAGGAAAAATGAAAAGTGATATATCGAACTGTATAGCACAGTTACCTGCTTCCATCGAAAGAACAGAAACGAAAAGCACAACTTTGTAAACTAATTCACATTGTGTCACCCGTTCAATTTTTATAACAGGAAAACTGAAAAGTGATATATTGAATTGTACATCACAGGAACAAGTTTCCATCGAAAGAACAGAAACGCACAGCACAACTTTGTAAACTTGTACACATACGTGTCGCCTGTTCAATTATTATAACAGAAAAACTGAAAAGTGATGTATCACACTGTACAGCACAGAATCAACTTTCCAACAGTAGAACAGAAACGCAAAGCACTACTTGGTAAAGTAAATCACATGTGTGTCGCTCGCTCAATTAGGAATAAGGGAAAACTGAAAAACGATATATATAAATATACTGCAAAGAAACAAGTTTTAATCGAAAGAACAGAAACACAAAGCACAACTTTGTAAACTAATTCACATTCCTGTCACCTGTTCAATTATTCAAACAGGAAAACTGAAAAGTGATATAACTCTAACCCGAACCCTAAGCCCATAACCCTAACCCTAACCCCTAACCCTATCCCTAACCCTAACCCTAACCTAAACCTAATCCTAACTTGTTCCTAACAGGAACAAGTTTTCAACGAAAGAACATAAATGCAAAGCACTACTTTGTAAACTAAATCACATGTGTGCCACTAGCTCAATTAGGAATACAGAAAAACTGAAAAGTGATATAACACACTGTACAACACAGGAACAAGTTTCGAACAAAAGAACAGAAAAGCAAAGCACTACTTTTACATGGAATCATATGTGTGTTGCTTGGTCATTTAGGAATGAAAGACTCCCGCTAGAGCCTCTCTAGAAGGGCAGACCCCGCTTCCCAAGGAACAACGAGACCAGCCTTTGGATGCAAGCTGCAAGAGGTTTATTTCGATACACGGGTACCCGGGGCGACCAAGCCTATCAGAGGACTTGCGCGCCCTCTGGGTGTAAAGCTGGGGATTTTATAGGGTTGTAGAGGAGAAGCGCGGTTACAGAAGCGAAAAGCATGGTTACAGGGTGCTGATTGGTACATTTAAATGAGACCACAATTTGCGTCAGAGTTTGGCAGGGACACCAAGATACCAGGAACTGGACGGTCAGAACGGTCATGATGACCCCCTTAACTTGCGCCACCTGTTGTTTTTCTCAGATCTCCTATCTCAGCTGGAACAGTTCCACAGATGTGGGGGGTTAACACAAGTTGTTTCTTAGCACAACTGGGGCAGCCTGACTGCAGATATCCCGAGGGGGCGGCACAGCCGTGTTTCTCAGTAATTTTCCAGTTCCCCACCTAGCCTACAGAGTTTCTCAAAACAGGGGTGTATCACAAAATGGCGTTAGCTATGTTTAACTTAAGGTGAGGCAGGTGGGGTCTTTCATTCCCCCATTTTTCTTCTAACTTAGAATGGAATCTTCCATTCTAGGGCCTAGGGAGAGTCATTTTTTGTCCCCTACTGTCTGAACTGATGATACTGCTGGGTTTACTCCAACGCCTGTATGACAGAAAGCCGGTCTTTCATAAACTGGATCAGTCGGTTTAGGATACAAGGCCCGAAGGACAGAATCAAGAGGATCACAATTAGAGGGCCCATTAGGGAGGAGACAAGAGTGGTGAACCAGGGGGCTTTATTGAACCAGCTCTCGTACCAGTTTTGTCCCTCCTTGAAGAGTTTTTCTCTATGGCTAAGTCTCTCCCTAAGCTTGGCCATATTATCTCTAACTAAGCCAGTATGGTCGGCATAAAAGCAGCATTCTTCTTTTAAGGCTGCACACAATCCCCCTTCTTGTAGGAAAAGGATGTCCAGCCCCCTTCGGTTCTGTAAGACCACTTCTGACAGAGAGGTTAGGGATTTTTCTAGAGCACTTATTGATTCTTCCAATGCCTGCAAGTCGGTATGCATGGCCTGTTGTAGCTGTCTGAACTGAGTGGTTTCTACCAGAGCAGAAGAACCAGTCCCTACTCCAGCTGCAATTCCCCCAACCGTGAGTCCCCCTAGTATCAAGGCCAAGGTTAAAGATACAGGCTCCCTAGAGTACCGGGTGATCCCCTCAAAATATTTGTAAACGTATTCCGATTCATGGTAGACAACTTTGGGCCAGAGCTCAATGAGGACACAAAAGTCAGAATTTTGGTTGAGAATTAATGCAGATACACAGGGTGCTAAGCCGGAGCTGCAAGCCCAATAGGTCCCATTGGGGCCCGTTAGGTAGTAGGAGCCCGGGTGGATCCTGGAGGTTGAGTTGCAGAGTTTTCGGTGAGTTTTGGGGACTGACCCGACACAGGTTCCTCAGCCAGACACGTCAGATAGCGTCAGCTTATGCTGGGAGGTCGGAGTACAGTATGGTGGAGGTGTGGTATAGTTTATAAAGTCCCCCGTTATTGCAACCCCTTCGTAATAAGGGGGAGTGGAGACCAGGCACAGCCAGCATTCTTGGGTTCTGCTGGGATTAGTGTAGTTAAGTGTCTGGAAGTCTCCCTGTATTAGACCAAGCAGACTATCACCTGTACTCAGTTGGAAAAGTCGTGGTGTGGGTATACCTAGACTGGCTGGACTCAGAGTTCTGGCAGAGGGCATGGCTGCAGGCGGGATCAGTAATTTTTCAGGTTGGGAGGAGGGGGCCCCCAGGTTTGGTAATACTGAGTTAGGCTCGAAGGTTACCTTGGGCCTATCGAGAATCAGCTGGACGCGTATTATTCCTCCCTGGTTTCCAATTGTCCAGAGGCGCAACCTGAATTCTCTTTCACGTAACCATCCCTCTTTATATTTTTTTCCTTTGTCGGTAAAGGTAAGAATAAGCTGTTTACAGGGTTTGGGAACAGGATCGGGGTCATCTGTATTGACTGCCCATAAACAGTTGTCAAACTTGGGGTCTCTAGTAAGCTGGATAAGCCCGGTTGAGGTAGGCTTCCAGTCAGTGGCGAACTGCTCACATCCCCATTCTGCACAATAGAGGTCAGTCCTGGTCCCACAATGTTCACGTCGCCAAGGAGAGTCAGAAGGGGAAGGGCACATATAGAAGTGTACTTTGTGGTTTTCAGTCATGTGTCTGCCTCTGGAATGTGATGGTATGGCCTTAGCTAAATCGAAACTTAGTTCAGGGAACCAGGTGTACAGGGGAGCCATCTTGGAAGTTTTGTTAAGAGGGACACCGAATTCATCTAGCAGGACCCAAGTCGAGTTTACAGGAATGTGGGGACTGGAGTGTGACAAAGGAAACAGGAGGAGAAAGAGTATCAAACTCGGGTGAGTCTTATCTTTAGTGGGTTCTGGGTGCGATGAAGTTTCCATGACGAGGCTGGAGTCTGATCTCTTTCTGTGTTGCGATGGGCTGCTTTGACGTGGGAGGCATGTACCCACTCTGCGATACCGTCTACCTTAAGGGCTGTGGGTGTCGTCAGCAGTACTGTGTAGGGTCCCTTCCAGCGCGGTTCCAGGTTCCTGATCTGATGTCGTCGTACCCAGACCACGTCCCCAACCTGGAACCGATGTGGTACCGCAGGTTGATTTAGCTGTCCTTGGTACGCAGCTGCCAGTGGTTTCCAGACATCCCGTTGTACGATTTGCAGAGCCTGCAAATGAGCTTGGAGAGAAGGCGTATCAGCAAAAGAGGCTATGTCAGAGTCAAAGAAATGGGCAGCTGGTGGTGGGGCACCATAAAGGATTTCGAAAGGAGTGAGTCCATGAGGGCCCGGTGTATTTCGGGCCCAATACAATGCTAGAGGAAGGAGGGTCACCCAGTCTCTAGTGCCAGTTGCAAGCGTCAATTCGGTTAAAGTCTCCTTAATAGTTCTATTCATACGCTCTACCTGTCCTGAACTCTGTGGGCGGTACGCACAGTGTAATTTCCAATCAATCCCCAGTAATGTGGCCACCGACTGACTTACCTGGGAGACGAAAGCAGGGCCATTGTCGGAGCCCAGTGCCTCGGTGGTCAATAGTGTCTGGAGCAACTGTTGGCAATCGTCCCAGGTGGGCCGATGGGTCACTAGAATAGACTCTATCAGTGCTGTGAGCCTAGAAGGGTCCTTTGAAAAAGCAGGGTTATTATTTTTCCAATTGTATAAGTCAGACGAGGAAAAGGGCCAGTATTGAAGTTGGCGGTCAGGCCCCGTCCACAACGGAAAGGCCTGAGAGGAGGGATCGAGAGGGGCTTCCTGATGCCCCCTCAATCGTCCCGCCACCGGGAACGAGGTAAGTTCTTCCTGGGGTTCTCGTTTGGTGGCTGCCCCCTCTGGTTCCCGAACGGGGTCTGGGTTACTGTAAGGAGGGGGCTGTTCAGTCAAAAGGTCCAGAAGAGGGCCATCATCTGCCCGTAGTACTGGGGATGTCTTCTTATGTCTGGAGGTCCCCTCTGGAGCTGGTTTCGTGAGGACCGGGTAAAGTGTAGAGTTAACCGGGGTTGGAACTAGCGGGGGAGGAAGGGAGGGGGCAGACGGGGTGGGTTTCGGCAAGGGGAAAGGAGGAAAGGCTTCACCCATGGTGGGGGGGTCTTTGACCACAGATTCCCATGTGATGATATAGGGAACCTGGTCAGGATGTCCATGGGGTCCAGGATCCATGACTTTAGCCTTTACCTGTAAAATAATTTCTAGGTTAAAGGTGCCATCGCGTGGCCAGCCCACGTCAAGGGTTGGCCACTCAGATGAATAGAAGATGTCCCACTTTCCCTTTCGCACCTCCACCGAAAGGTTGTGAGCTATGTGACAAACTTCCTTGAAGTGCTGTAAAGTTAAACTTTTGGGAGTAGTGATAGTTTGTCCCATATTTTCAGATAGATAGAAAACACTTATTACACTTACTACAAAAATTAGACAGACAAAACACGACACAAGCCGTGCGGCACGATATCGACGCAAAACTGAGAGCCAAAATTCAGATGGAGACAGTGTTGGAGGTTGGGTTCCTCTGTCTCCCAAATGAAACACGTAGCCTTCGGACAGGGGCAAAGCCCCGAAACGTCCGGATTGGCTCCTGTTTCCATACGGATGGGAGCCGAGAAATCGGCTCCCTCCCCACCAAATGGGAACCGATAAATCGGCTCCCTACAAACACTCCTGAGACATCTCCCTGGAGCTGCGGAAAGAAAGTCGAGCTCATCAACTCCTTTCGATTTCCACCCAATACAAATGGCTTGGGCCAAGCCTCAAAACTCAGACTGCCAAGAAAAACCAGGACGAGCGTTCACACACATGCACGACAGAAAACACCAAACGCTTAAAATAGAAACCAACTGACACACATACGAACTAGTTTTTGCCGGCAGTCTTACCTCCCGAATTTGGGTCGGTGGTCCCTGGGTGGGAGTCTCAAATCTCGCTGGGGCCTAAATGAAAGACTCCCGCTAAAGCCTCTCTAGAAGGGCAGACCCCGCTTCCCAAGGAACAACGAGACCAGCCTTTGGATGCAAGCTGCAAGAGGTTTATTTCGATACACGGGTACCCGGGGCGACCAAGCCTATCAGAGGACTTGCGCGTCCTCTGGGTGTAAAGCTGGGGTTTTTATAGGGTTGCAGAGCAGAAGCGCGGTTACAGAAGCGAAAAGCATGGTTACAGGGAGCTGATTGGTACATTTAAATGAGACCACAATTTGCGTCATAGTTTGGCAGGGACACCAAGATACCAGGAACTGGATGGTCGGAACGGTCATGATGACCCCCTTAACTTGCGCCACCTGTTGTTTTTCTCAGATCTCCTATCTCAGCTGTTCCTAGCTGGAACAGTTCCACAGATGTGGGGGTTAACACAAGTTGTTTCTTAGCTCAACTGGGGCAGCCTGACTGCAGATATCCCGAGGGGGCGGCACAGCCGGGTTTCTCAGTAATTTTCCAATTCCCCACCTAGCCTACAGAGTTTCTCAAAACAGGGGTATATCACAAAATGGCGTTAGCTATGTTTAACTTAGGCTGAGGCGGGGGGGGTCTTTCAAGGAATACAGGAAAACTGAAAAGTGTTATCTTGCAGTGTATGGCACAGAAACAAGTTTCCATCGAAAGAAGAGAAACGCAAAGCACAACTTTGTAAAGTAATTCACATACGTGTCGCCCGTTCACTTATTATAACAGGAAAACTGAAAAGTGATATATATCGAACTGTACAGCACAGAAACAAGTTTCCATTGAAAGAACAGAAACGCAAAGCACAACTTTGTAAACTAATTCACATATGTGTTGCCTGTTCAATTATTATAACAGGAAAACTGAAAAGTGATATAACCCTCACCTAACCTAAGCCCCTAACCCTAACCCTAACCTAACCTAACCTAACCTAACCATAAAACTAACCTAACCTAAGCCCCTAACCCTAACCCTAACCTAAGCCTAACCCTAACCTAACCTAACTTGTACCTAACAGGAACAAGTTTCTGACAAAAGAACAGAAGCATAAAGCACAACTTTGCAAACTAATTCACACAGGTCGCCCGTTCAGTTTCTGAAAAAAGTGAACAGAACTGTACAGCACAGGAACAAGTTTTAAAGCACAACTTTGTAAACTACTTCACACACGTGTCGCCCGTTCAATTATTATAACAGGAAAACTGAATAGTGATATAACCCTAACCCTAACCTAACCTAAGCCCTAACCTAACCCTAACCCTAACCCCTAACCTAACCTAACCTAACCTAACCTAACGCTAACTTGTTACTAACAGGAACAAGTTTCCAACGAAAAGAACATAAGCGCAAAGCAATACTTTGTAAACTAAATCACATGTGTGCCACTCGCTCAATTAGGAATACAGGAAAACTTAAAAGTGATATAACACACTGTACAGCACAGGAACAAGTTTCGAACAAAAGAACAGAAAAGCAAAGCACTACTTTTAAATGCAATCACATGTGTGTTGCTCGCTCAATTAGGAATACAGGAAAACTGAAAATTGTTATCTCGCACTGTACTGCACAGGAACAAGTTTCCATCGAAAGAACAGAAACGCAAAGCACAACTTTGTAAACTAGTTCACATACGTGTTGCCCGTTCAATTATTAAAAGAGGAAAACTGAAAAGTGATATATCACGCTGTACAGCACAGTATCAAGTTTCCAACAGAAGAACAGAAAGGCAAAGCACTACTTTGTAAACTAAATCACATGTGTGTCGCTCGCTCAATTAGGAATACAAAAAACTGAAAAGCGATATATCGAAATGTACGGCAAGGAAACAAGTTTTCATCAAAAGAACAGAAACGCAAAGCACAACTTTGTAAACTAATTCACATTTGTGTCGCCATTTCAATTATTATAACAGAAAAACTGAAAAGTGATATATTGAACTGTACAGCACAGGAAAAAGTTTCCAACCAAAGGACATAAACGCAAAGCACTACTTTGTAAACTAAATAACATGTGTGGCACTAGCTCAGTTAGGAATACAGGAAAACTGAAAAGTGTTATCTTGCACAGTAAGGCACAGAAACAAGTTTCCATCGATAGAACAGAGAAAAAAGCACAACTTTGTAAACTAATTCACATACGTGTCGCCCGTTCAATTATTATAACAGGAAAACTGAAAATTGATATATCGAACTGTACAGCACAGGAACCTGCTTCCATAGAAAGAACAGAAACGAAAAGCACAACTTTGTAAACAAATTCACATTGTGTCGCCCTTTCAATTATTATGACAGGAACACTGGAAAGTGATATATTGAACTGTACAGCACAGGAACAAGTTTCCATTTAAAGAAATTAGAGTCTCACAACAGCGTAATGCAGCCATGACCATTCAGGCCTTTACAGCCATTGAAGTAGGACAGTCTCCCCAAGCATGGTTGGCTACCATAAAAAGCCAAAATATTACGCTCAGGATGCGAGGCGAAGCACTGCACTCAGGGTCAGCCGCCTTGGACCCAGAGAAGAGCATGTCTGATTGCATGCGGGTTGATGCCCCAGGTCCCGCCTCTGAGAAAAAGGTATCAGACGGGTCTGATGCTCTTTGGGTGGACGACACCTAAATGAACATCAGTACAAAGTCCCAATTTATTTCTAATATCAGAGATCAGACCTCTACTCTTGCCTGATGCGTCCAAAACAAAAAGGGGGGATTGTAGAGAGCTGCGTAATGCCGCTCCTGAAAGAAGGAGCTGGTTTCCGCCTTCCACCTTCCCGATGGTGAGTGCTCTCTGTCACAAACAACTCCACATTTGGCTTAGGCTGAGGATCTGGCTTGATTCCATGTATGTGGACCTATCTGCATTGCCCACTTGGCATGCTGAGGTTGGCTACCCAGAGGCTATTTAAAGTGGGCTGGCTTTCCCCAGGGTCAGATGATTGTTCAAGGTTCCTGAATAAACTGCATTGAAAAAAAAAAAAAAAAAAAAGATAACTACAGATAAATTGAATTTTAATAATAAAAAAAAAAGAACAGAAACACAAAGCACAACTTTGTAAACTAATTCACATACGTGTCGCCCGTTCAATTATTATAACGGAAAACTGAAAAGTGATGTATGACACTGTACAGCACAGAATCAAGTTTCCAACAGAAGAACAGAAACGCAAAGCACTACTTTGTAAACTAAATAACATGTGTGTCGCTCCGCAATTAGGAATACAGGAAAACTGATAATTGATATAACCCTAACCCTAACCCTTAGCACCAATCCATAATCCTAACCCTAACCCAACCCTAACCCTAACCCTCACCCTAAACCTAACCCTAACCCTAACCTAACCCTAACTTGTTCCTAACAGGTTTGTAAACTAAATACTACTTTCACATACGTGTCGCCCGTTCAATTATTATAACAGGAAAACTGAAAATTGATATATCGAACTGTACAGCACAGGAACCTGCTTCCATAGAAAGAACAGAAACGAAAAGCACAACTTTGTAAACTTGTTCCTAACAGGAACAAGTTTCCAACGAAAGAACAGAAACGCAAACCACAACTTTGTAAATTAATTCACATATGTGTCACCCGTTCAATTATTATAACAGGAAAACTGAAAAGTGATATATCACACTGTACAGGACAGGAACAAGTTTCCATCGAAAGAACAGAAATGCAAAGCACAACTTTGTAAAGAACTTCACATACGTGTAGCCCGTTCAATTATTATAACAGGAAAACTGAAAATTGATGTAACCTAACCTAACCTAAGCCCCTAACCCTAAGCCTAACCATAACCTAACAATAACACTAACCCCTAACACTAACCCTATCCTAAACCTAACCTAACCTAACTTGTTCCTAACAGGAACAAGTTTCTAACGAAAGAACATAAACGCAAAGCACTACTTTGTAAACTAAGTCACATGTGTGCCACTCGCTCAATTAGGAATACAGGAAAACTGAAAAGTGGTATAACGCACTGTACAGCACAGGAACAAGTTTCCAACAGAAGAACAGAAACACAAAGCACAACTTTTAACGGAATCACACGCTTGCTCAATTAGGAATACAGGAAAACTGAAAAGTGTTATCTTGCACTGTACAGCACAGAAACAAGTTTCCATCTAAAAAGAGAAATGCAAAGCACAACTTTGTAAACTAATTCACATACTTGTCGCCTGTTCAATTATTATAACAGGAAAACTGAAAAGTGATATATAGAACTGTACAGCACAGGAACATGTTTCCATTGAAAGAACAGAAACACAAAGCACTACTTTGTAAACTAATTCACATACGTGTTGCCCATTCAATTATTATAACAGGAAAACTGAAAAGTGATATAACCCTAACCTAACCTAACCTAAGCCCCTAACCTAACCTAACCCTAAAACTAGGTCCTACCCTAACTTGTTACTAACAGGAACAAGTTTCCACAGGCACTACTTTGTAAACTAAATCACATGTGTGCCACTCACTCATTTAGAAATACAGGAAAACTTAAAAGTGATATAACACACTGTACAGCACAGGAACAAGTGTGGAGCGAAAGAACAGAAAAGCAAAGGACTACTTTTTGGAATCACATGTGTGTGGCTCGCTCAATTAGGAATATAGGAAAACTGAAAAGTGTTATCTCGCAGTTTATGGCACAGAAACAAGTTTCCATCGAAAGAAGAGAAATGCAAAGCACAACTTTGTAAACTAATTCACATACGTGTCGCCCGTTCAATTATTATAAAAGGAAAACTGAAAAGTGATAAAACCCTCACCCTAACCCTAAGCCCTAACCTAACCTAACCTAAACCTAACCTAACCTAACCATAAACCTAAACCTAACCCTAACTTGTACCTAACAGGAACAAGTTTCCGACGAAAGAACATAAACGCAAAGCACTACTTTGTAAACTAAATAACATGTGTGCCACTAGCTCAATTAGGAATACAGGAAAACTGAAAAGTGATATATCGAACTGTACAACACAGGAACCTGCTTCCATCGAAAGAACAGAAATGCAAAGCACAACTTTGTAAACTAATTCAAATATGTGTCGCCCATTCAATTAGTATAACAGGAAAACTGAAAAGTGATATATCACACTGTACATCACAGAAACAAGTTTCCAACAGAAGAACAGAAATGCAAAGCACTATTTTGTAAAATAAATCACATGTGTGTTGCTCGCTCAATTAGGAATACAGGAAAACTGAAAAGTGTTATCTCGCAGTTTATGGCACAGAAACAAGTTTCCATCGAAAGAAGAGAAATGCAAAGCACAACTTTTTAAACTAATTCACATACATGTCTCCCGTTCAATTATTATAACAGGAAAACTGAAAAGTGATTTATCGAACTGTACAGCACAGGACCTGCTTCCATCGAAAGTAGACAAACGAAAAGCACAACTTTGTAAACTAATTCACATATGTGTCGCCCGTTCAATTATTATAACAGGAACACTGAAAAGTGATATATAGAACTGTACAGCACAGGAACAGGTTTCCATCCAAGAACAGAAACGCAAAGCACAACTTTGTAAACTAATTCACATTCGCGTTGCCTGTTCCATTATTATAACAGGAAAACTGAAAAGTGATATAACCCTAACCCTAACCTAACCTAAGCCCCTAACCTAACCCTAACTCTAACCCTAACCTAACCTAACTTGTTACTAACAGGAACAAGTTTCCAAAGAACATAAGCATAAAGCACTACTTTGTAAACTAAATCACATGTGTTCCACTCGCTCATTTAGGAATACAGGAAAACTTAAAAGTGATATAACGCACTGTGCAGCACAGGAACAAGTGTGGAACGAAAGAACAGAAAAGCAAAGGACTACTTTTTTAACGGAATCACATGTGTGTGGCTCACTCAATTAGGAATATAGGAAAACTGAAAAGTTTTATCTCGCAGTTTATGGCACAGAAACAAGTTTCCATCGAAAGAAGAGAAATGCAAAGCACAACTTTGTAAACTAATTCACATACGTGTCGCCCGTTCAATTATTGTAAAAGGAAAACTGAAAAGTGATAAAACCCTCACCCTAACCCTAAGCCCCTAACACTAACCCTAACCTAACCCTGTCCTAACCTAACCATAAACCTAACCTAACCTAAGCCCTAACCTAACCTAACCTAAGACTAACCCTATCCTAACCTAACTTGTACCTAACAGGAACAAGTTTCCCTCTGAAAAAGAACATAAAGCAAAGCACTACTTTGTAAACTAAATAACATGTGTGCCACTAGCTCAATTAGGAATACAGGAAAACTGAAAAGTGATATAACACACTGTACAACACAGAAACCTGCTTCCATCGAAAGAACAGAAAAGAAAGGCACACCTTTGTAAACTAATTCACATACGTGTCGCCCGTTCATTTATTATAACAGGAAAACTGAAAAGTGATATATCGATCTACAACACAGGAACCTGCTTCCATCGAAAGAACAGAAACGAAAAGCACAACTTTGTAAACTAATTCAAATATGTGTCGCCCATTCAATTAGTATAACAGGAAAACTGAAAAGTGATATATCACACTGTACATCACAGAAACAAGTTTCCAACAGAAGAACAGAAATGCCAAGCACTATTTTGTAAACTAAATCACATGTGTGTTGCTCGCTCAATTAGGAATACAGGGAAACTGAAAAGTGTTATCTCGCAGTTTATGGCACAGAAACAAGTTTCCATCGAAAAAACAGAAACACAAAGCACAACTTTGTAAACTAAATTCATTATATAACAGGAAAACTGAAAAGTGTTCAATTATTATAACATGAAAACTGAAAAGTGATTTATCGTTCAAACTATAACATGAAAACTGCACAGCACAGAAACAAGTTTCCAACAGAAGAACAGAAAGCATAAAGCACTACTTTGTAAACTAAATCAAATGTGTGTTGCTCACTCAATTAGAAATACGGAAACTGAAAAGCGATAAATCAAAATATACGGAAAAAAATAAGTTTTCTTCAAAAGAACAGAAAGCATAGCGCACAAATTTGTAAACTAATTCACATTCGTGTTGCCTGTTCAATTATTATAACAGGAAAAATAAAATGTGATATAACCCTAACCTAACCCTAAGCCCCTAACCTAACACTAACCTAAACTTAACCCCTAGCCCCTAACCTAACCTAACCTGACCCTCACCTAACCTAACCTAAACTTAACCCTAACGAAAACCTAACCTTAACTTGTTCCTAAAAGGAACAAGTTTCCAAAAAAAAAATAAGCATAAATCACTACTTTGTAAACTAAATCACATGTGTGCCACACACTCATTTAGGAATACAGGAAAACTGAAAGCGATATATATCGAAATATACAGCAAAAAACAAGTTTTCATCAAAAGAACAGAAATGCAAAGGACAACTTTGTAAACTAATTCACATTCGTGTCGCCTGTTCAATTATTATAACAGGAAAACTGAAAAGTGATATATCCTAACCTTAACCTTAACACTAACCTAACCTAAACCTACCTAACCATAACCCTAAACCTAACCTAACCTAAACCTAAACCTAACCTAACCTAACCTAAATTTTTTCGTAACAGGGCAAGTTTCCACGAAAGAACATAAACCCAAAGCACTACTTTGTAAACTAAATCACATGTGTGTTGCTCGCTCAATTAGGAATACAGGAAAACTGAAAAGCAATATATCGAAATGTACGGCAAAAGAAAGAATTTTTCATCGAAAGAACAGAAAGCATAAAGCACAAATTTGTAAACTAATTCACATTCGTGTTGCCTGTTCAATTATTATAACAGGAAAAATGAAATGTAATATAACCTAACCTAACCTAATCCTAACCCTAACTTGTTCCTAACAGGAACAAGTTTCCAACGAAAAAGAACAGAAAGCATAAATCACTACTTTGTAAACTTAATCACATGTGTGCCACTTGCTCAATTAGGAATACAGGAAAACTGAAAAGTGTTATCTCGCACTGTAAGGCACGGAGACAAGTTTCCATCTAAAGAACACAAGCATAAAGCAAAACTTTTTAAACTATTTCACATACGTGTAAACATTTACATTATTATAACAGTAAAACTGAAAATTGATATATCTGACTGTACAGCACAGGAACAAGTTTCCATCGAAAGAAGAGAAACACAAAGCACAACTTTGTAAACTAATTCACACACGTGTAAGCCCATTCAATTATTATAACAGGAAAACTGAGAAGTTATATAACCCTAACCCTAACCCTAAGACCCTAACCTAACCTAACCATAACCATAACCATAACCCTAACCCCTAACCCTAACCCTAACCCTAACCCTACCTAACCTAACCTAACCTAACCTAACCCTAACCTAACCATAACCTAACCTAACTCTAAATTGTTCCTAACTGGAACAAGTTTCCACAGAAAGAATATAAACCCAAAGCACTACTTTGTAAACTAAATCACATGTGTGCCACTGGCTCAATTAGGAATACAGGAAAACTTAATAGTGATATAACGCACTGTACAGCAGAGGAACAAGTTTCGATCCAAAGAAAAGAAAAGAAAAGCACTACTTTGAAACGGAATCCCATGTGTGTTGCTCACGCAATTAGGAATCCAGGAAAACGGAAAAGTGTTATCTCGCACTGTATGGCATAGAAACAAGTTTCCATCGAAAGAACAGAACCGCAAAGCACAACTTTGTAAACTAATTCACATACGTGTCGCCCGTTCAAATATTATTACAGGAAAACTGAAAAGTGTTATATCTAACTGTACAGCTCAGAAACAAGTTTCCATCGAAGAACAGAATCACAAAGCACAACTTTGTAAACTAATTCACATTCGTGTCGCTCGCTCAATTAGGAATACAGGAAAACTGGAAAGTGATATATCGAAATATACGGCAAAGAAACAATTTTCATCGAAAGAACAGAAACGCAAACACAAATTTGTAAACTAATTCACATTTGTGTTGTCTGTTCAATTATTATAAAAGGAAAAATAAAATATCATATAACCCTAACCTAACCTAAGCCCGTAACCTAACACTAACACTCACCTTAACCCCTAACCCCTATTCCTAATTCACATTTCGTGTCGACTGTTTAAATATTATAACAGGAAAGCGGAAAAGTGATATAACAATAACCCTAAGCCCTAACCTAAACCTAAACCTAAACCTAACACTAACCTAACCTAAACCCTAACCTAACTGTAACCTGACCCTAACCCTACCTAAACCTAAACCTAAACCTAACTTGTTCCTAACAGGAACAAGTTTCCAACAAAGAACATAAGCATAAAGCACTACTTTGTAAACTAACTCACATGTGTGCCACTCGCTCAATTAGGAAAACAGGAAAACTGAAAAGTGTTATCTTGCACTGTACGGCACAGAAACAAGTTTCCATCAAAAGAAAAGAAATGCAAAACACATCTTTGTAAACTAATTCACATAGGGGTCGCCCATTCAATTATTTTAACATGAAAACTGAAAAGTGATATATCACACTGTACAGCACAGAAACAAGTTTCCAACAGAAGAAAATAAACACAAAGCACTACTTTGTAAACTAAATCACGTGTGTGTCGCCCGTTCAATTATTATACCAGGAAAACTGAAATGTGATATATCACACTGTACAGCACAGAAACAAGTTTCCAAAAGAAGAAAAAAAATGCAAAGCACTACTTTGTAAACTAAATCACATGTGTGTCGCTCAAACAATTAGGAACACAGGAAAACTGAAGAAGCGATATGTATCGAAAATGCGAAAAAAAAAAAAAAAAAAGTTTTCATCTAAAGAACAGAAGCATAAAGCACAACATTGTAAACTAATTCACATTCATGTAGCCTGTTCAATTATTATAACAGGAAAACTGAAAAGTGATATAACCCTAACCTAACCTAAGCCCTAAACCTAACCATAAACCTAACCTAAACCCTAACCTAACACTAACCTAATCCTAACCTATCTCTAACCTAACCCTGCCCCTAACCCTACCTAACTTTTTCCTATGAGGAAAAATTTTCCAACAAAAAAAACATAAGCATAAAGCACTACTTTGTAAAATAAATCACATGTGTTTAGCTAGCTCAATTAGGAATACAGGAAAACTCAAAAGTGATATATCGACCTGTACGGCAAAGAAACAAGATTTAATCAAAGAACAGAAATGCAAAGCACAGCTTTGTAAACTAATTCACATACGTGTAAACTTGTTCAATTATTAAAACAGAAAAACTTAAAATTGATGTAACCCTAACCTAAACCTAACTTGTTCTGACAGGAACAAGTTTCCAATGAAAGAACATAAACACAAAGCACTACTGTGTAAATTAAATCACATGTGTGTCACTCGCTCAATTAGTAATATAGGAAAACTGAAAAGTGATATATAGCACTGTACAGCACAGGAACAAGTTTCCATCGAAAGAACAGAACAAGCATAAAGCAAAACTTTGTAAATTAATTCACACACATGTCGCCCGTTCAATTATTATAACAGGAAAACTGAAGGTGATATATCACACTGTACATCACAGAAACAAGTTTCCAACAGAAGAACAGAAAGCGGAAAGAACTACTTTGTAAAATAATCACATGTGTGTCACTTGCTCAATTAGGAATACAGGAAAACTGGAAAGCGATATATCGAAAGTTACAGCAAAGAAACAATTTTCATAGAAAGAACAGAAGCATAAAGCACAACTTTGTAAACTAATTCACATTCGTGTCGCCTGTTCAATTATTATAACAGGAAAACTGAAAAGTGGTATAACCCTAACCCTACCCCTGGCCCCCCTAACCTAACCTAACCTAAACCTAACCCTTAACCTAACCGTAACCTAACCTAACCTAACTCTAACCTAAACCTAACCTAACTTGTTCCTAACAGGAACAAGTTTCCAACAAAAAGAACCTAAACTCAAATCACTACTTTGTAAACTAAATCACATGTGTGCCACTTGCTCAATTAGGAATACAGGAAAACTGAAAAGTGATATAACACACTGTACAGCACAGGAACAAGTTTGAACCAAAGAAAAGAAAAAAAAAAAAAGCACTACTTTGAAGCGGAATCACATGTGTGTCACTCGCTCATTTAGGAATCCAGGAAAACTGAAAATTGGTATATCTAACTGTACAGCACAGGAACAAAATTCCATCGAAGAACAGAAGCATAAAGCACAATTTTAACCTAATTCACATATGTGTCACCCATTCAATTATTATAACAGGAAAACTGAAAAGTGATATTTCACACTGTACAGCACAGAAACAAGTTTCCATCCAAGAACAGAAGCATAAAGCACAACTTTGTAAACTAATTCACATTAGGTGTCGCCTGTTCCATTATTATAACAGGAAAACTGAAAAGTGGTATAGCCTAACCTAACCTAGCCCCTAACCTGGCCTAACCCTAACCTAACCTAACACTAACCGTAACCTAAACCTAACCCTAACCTAACCGTAACCGTAACCTAACCTAACCTAACCTAACCATAACCATAACCATAACACTAACCTAACCTAACCTAACCTAACCTAACCCTAACCTAACCTGACCTGACCCTAACCTAACTTGTTCACAGGAACAAGTTTCAATCAAAGAAAAGAAAAGAAAAGCTCTACTTTGAAACAGAATCCCATGTGCGTCGCTCAGTCAATTAGGAATCAGGAAAGCGGATCTCGCACTGAATCGCATAGCAACAAGTTTCCATTGAAAGAACAGAAGCATAAAGCACAACTTTGTAAACTTATTCACATATGTGTCGCCCGTTCAATTATTATAACAGGAAAACTGAAAAGTGATATATCTAACTGTACA
>JAEOAE010002988.1:0-75000 GCA_036365155.1 Meriones psammophilus
GCTATGGCTATGGAGCTAGGGCTGGGGTAGAGTTAGGGTTAGGGTAAGGATTTGGTTAGGGTTAGGGTTAGAGGGTTAGGGTTAGGGTTAGAAGTGCGGGTTAGGGTTAGGGTTAGGGTTAGGGTTGGGGTTAGGGTTAGGGTTAGGGTTAGAGTTAGTGTTAGGGTTAGAGGGTTAGTGTTATTGTTAGAGGGTTAGGGTTAGGGTTAGAGGGTTAGGGTTAGGGTTAGGTTTAGGGTTAGGTTGGGGTTAGGGTTGGGGTTGGGTTTGGTTTGGAGTTTGTGTTAGGGTTAGGTTCACAGTTAGGGTTAGTGTTAGGAGGGTTAAGGTTAGGGTTAGGATTAGGGTCAGGGTTAGGGGTTAGGGGTTAGGGTTAGGGTTAAGGTTAGGGTTAGGGTTAGGGGTTAGGGGTTAGGGTTAGGGTTAGGGTTAGGGTCAGGGGTTAGGGGTTAGGGTTAGGGATAAGGTTAGGGTTAGGGGTTGGGGTTAGGGTTAGGGTTAGGGTTAGGGTTAGGGTTTTGGGGTTTGGGTTAGGGTTAGGTTTAGGGTTAGGGGTCAGGGTCAGGGTCAGGGTCAGGGTTAGGGGTTAGGGATAGGGGTTAGGGTTAAGGTTAGGGTTAGGGTCAGGGTCAGATTTAGGGTCAGGGGTTATGGTTAGGGCTGGGGCTCACGGCTGGGGCTGGGGCTGGGGCTGGGGCTGGGGCTGGAGGCTAGGGTGGAGCTAGGGGGTTAGGGGCTAGTGCTGGGGCTATGGTGCTGTAGAGGCTAGGGCGGGGCTGGGACTAGGACTAGGGCTGGGGACTAGGGCTATGGCTATGGAGCTAGGGCTAGGGGCTAGGGACTAGGGGGCTAGGGCTAGGGCTAAGGGGGCTAGGGCTGGGGCTAGGCGATAGGGATAGGGGTCTATGGCTGGGGCTGAGCCTAGGGGCTGGGGCTAGGGCTGGGGTTAGGGCTACTGCTAGGGCTGGGGGGCTGGGGGGGCTAGTGCTGGGGGGGGCTAGGGTGGCTGAATGCTGGGGGGGCTAGTGCTGGGGGGCTGGGACTGGGGCTAGGGAGGCAAGGGTGATAGGGCTAGGGGGGGCTAGAAGGCTAGGGGCTAGGGCTAGGGTTAGGGTTAGGGGTTAGGGTTAGGTTTAGGTTGTCAGGGTTAGGGTCAAGGGTGAGGGCAAGGGTCAGGGTCAGGGCCAGGACCAGGGCCGCCAGGGCCAGGGCCAGGGCTGCCAGGGCCAGGACCAGGGCTGTCAGAGCCAGGGCAAGGGCTGTCATGGTCAGGACCAGGGCTGTCAGGGTCAGGGTCAGTGCTGTCAGGGTCAGGGTCAGGGCTGTCAGTGCCAGGGTCAGGGCTGTCAGGGTTAGTTTTAGGGTTAGGTGTTAGGGTCAGGGTTAGGGGGTTAAAGTCAGGGTTAGGGTTAGTGTTAGGGGTTTAGGGTTAGGGTTAGGGTTAGGGTGTTAGAGTTAGGGTTTGGGTTAGGGTTAGGGTCAGCGTCAGGGTCAGGGTCAGGGTTAGTGTTAGGGCTAGGGCTAGGGCTAGGGCTGGGGCTGGGACTGGAGGCTAGGGCTGGAGCTAGGGGGCTAGGGGGGCTAGGGCTGCGGCTGGGTGGCTAGGAGCCTAGGGCTGGGGCTGGGGGGCTGGGGACTAGGGCTGGGGCTAGGGCTGGCTGGGGGGGCTATGGCTGGGGGCCAGGTGACTAGGGGCTAGGGCTAGGGGCTAGGGGCGCTAGGGCTGGGGATAAGGGGATAGGGCTTGGGGGGCTAGGGCTGGGGACTGAGACTAGGGGCTAGGGGGCTAGGGGCTGGGGCTGGGGCTAGCGCTAGGGCTGGGGGTAGGGCTAGGGCTAGGGGGGTAGGGCTGGGGCTAGGGGGCTAGTGCTAGGGGACTAGGACTAGGGCTAGGACTAGGGGGCTAGGGCTAGGGGGGCTAGGGGGCTAGGGGGCTAGGAGGCTAGGGCTAGGGGCTAGGGCATGGGGGTTGGGCTAGCAGGCTTGGGCTGGGGGCTAGTGCTAGGGTTCAGGTTAGGGGGTTAGGTTAAGGGTTAGGGGTCAATGGTTAAGGTCAAGGGTCAGGGCCAAGGTCAGGGTCAGGGCCAGGACCAGGGCCCGCCAGTCAGGGCCAGGGCCAGGGCTGCCAGGGCCAGGACCAGGGCTGCCAAGGCCAGGGCCAGGGCTGTCAGGGCCAGGGCCAGGGCTGTCAGGGTCAGAGCCAGGGCTGTCAGGGTCAGGGTCAGTGCTGTCAGGGTCAGGGTCAGGGCTGTCAGGGTTAGGGTTAGGGTTAGGGGTTAGGGTTAGGTGTTAGGGTTAGGAGGTCAAAGGTTAGGGTCAAGGGTCAAGGGCCAGGGCCAGGGTTGCCAGGGCCAGGGCCAGGGCCAGGGAGAGGGCCGCAAGGGCTGCCAGGGTCAGGGTCGTCAGGGCTATCAGGGCCACGGCCAGGGCTGCCAGGGCCAGGGCTGTCAGAGTCAGGGCCAGGGCTGTCAGGATCAGGGCCATGGCTGTCACGGCCAGGGCCAAGGCTGTCAGGGCCAGGGCCAGGTCTGTCAGGGTGTTGGAATCCGCGTGATTGTCTCGCCGGCAGAAACGCACCCGGGCACAAGGTTCCTTCCGCAACAAGCCTTTATTACAGTCAATCGATAAAAGGCGGAGAGGAGGCGGGCCCGGACACCTAGCGAACACGGGTGGGGCTTGCATTGGCAAATGGACACCCTTTGGCATCCCTAGGGCCAAGGCCAGGGCGGATAAGCCCCGGGCAGGGAGAGGGGGAGGAGGAGAGGGAGGAGAGCGCCAGGGCCCAGAAGTGGCGCTGTTTATATAAGCCCTGGTCGCACCTAAGTGACATGTCAATACCCTGATTCCCTGCTCACTCTTTACGCCGCCTGTTGTTCCTGTGCTGTACAGTGTGATATATCACTTTTCAGGTTTCCTGTATTCCTAATTGAGCGAGTGACACACATGTGATTCAGTTTACAATGTAGTGCTTTGCGTTTATGTTCTTTTGTTGGAAACTTGTTCCTGTTAGGAACAAGGTATGGTTAGGGTTAGGGTTTGGGTTATGGTTAGGGTTAGGGTTGGGGTTAGGGGTTAGGTTTATGGTTAGGTTTAGGATTAGGATTAGGGTTAGGGTGAGGGTTATATGACTTTTCAGTTTTCCTTTTTCTAATAATTGAACATGCGACACATATGTGAATTAGTTTACTAAGTTGTGCTTTGCGTTTCTGTTCTTTAGGTGGAAACTTGATTCTGTGCTGTACAGTGCGATATATCACTTTTCAGTTTTCCTGTATTCCTAATTGAACGAGAAACACACATGTGATTTAGTTTACAAATTAGTGCTTTGCGTTTCTGTTCTTCTGTTGGAAACTTGTTTCTGTGCTGTACACTGTGATATATCTCTTTTTTGTTTTCCTGTTATAATAATAGAATGGGGGACACATATGTGAATTAGTTTACAAAGTTGTGCTTTGCGTTTCTGTTCTTTCGATGGAAACTTGTTCCTGTGCCGTACAGTGCAAGGTAACACTTTTCAGTTTTCCTGGATACCTAACTGAGCGAGCGACACACATGTGATTCCGTTTAAAAGCTGTGCTTTTTTTTTTCTGTTCTTTCCTTTGAAACTTGTTCCTGTGCTGTACAGTGCGTTATATCACTTTTCATTTTTCCTGTTTTCCTAATTGTGCGAGTGGCACACATGTGATTTAGTTTACAAAGTAGTGCTTTGCTTTTATGTTCTTTCGCTGGAAACTTGTTCCTGTTAGGAACAAGTTAGGGTTAGGGTTAGGCTTAGGCTTAGGCTTAGGCTTTGGCTTAGAGTTAGGGTAGGGTTCGGGTTAGGGTTAGGCTTAGGCTTAGGGTTAGGGACTTAGGGTTAGGGTTAGGGTTAGGGTTAGGGTTAGGTTTAGGGTAGGGTTAGGGTTAGGGTTAGGGTTAGAGGTTAGGGTTAGGGTTAGGGTTAGGGTTAGGGTTCTGGTAGGGGCTTAGGGTTAGGGTTAGGGTTAAATCCCTTTTCACTTTTCCTGTTATAATAATTGAACAGGCGACACGAATGTGAATTAGTTTAGAAAGTTGTGCTTTTTGTTTCTGTTCTTTCGATGAAAACCTGTTTCTTTGCAGTACATTTCGATATATCGCTTTTCAGTTTTCCTGTATTCTTAATTGAGCGAGCGACACCCATGTGATTTAGTTTACAAAGTAGTGCTTTGCATTTCTTTTCTTCTGTTGGAAACTTGTTTCTGTGCTGTACAGTGTGATATATCACTTTTCAGTTTTCCTTTTATAATAATTGAATGGGCGACACGTATGTGAATTAGTTTAGAAAGTTTTGCTTTGCGTTTCTGTTCTTTCCATTGAAACTTGTTCCTGTCCTGTAGAAATTGATATATCACTTATCAGTTTTCCTGTTATAATAATTGAATAGGCGACATTATGTGAATTAGTTTACAAAGTTGTGCTTTGTGTTTCTGATCTTCGATGGAAACTTGTTTCTGTGCCGTACAGTGCGAGATAACACTGTTCAGTTTTCCTGTATTCCTAATTGAGCGAGTGAAACACATGTGATTCCGTTTAAAAGTAGTGCTTTGCTTTTCTGTTCTTTGGTTCGAAACTTGTTCCTGTGCAGTACAGTGCGTTACATCACTTTTCAGTTTTCCTCTATTCCTAATTGATCGAGTGGCACACATGTGATTTAGTTTACAAAGTAGTGCTTTGCGTTTATGTTCTTTCGTTGGAAACTTGTTCCTGTTAGTTAGGGTTAGGTTTAGGGTTTGGGTTAGGTTTAGGGTAGGGTTAGGGTTAGGGTTAGGGTTAGGGTTAGGGTTAGAGGTTAGAGTTAGGGGTAGGGTTAGGGTTAGGGTTATGGTTAGGGTTAGGGGCTTAAGGTTAGGGTTACGGTTAAATCCCTTTTCAGTTTTTCTGTTATAATAATTGAACAGGTGACGAATGTGAATTAGTTTACAAAGTTGTGCTGCGTTTCTGTTCTTCGATGAAAACTTTTTTCTTTGGTGTACATTTCGATATATCGCTTTTCACTTTTCCTGTATTCCTAATTGAGCGAGCAACACACATGTGATTTAGTTTACAATGTAGTGCTTCGCGTTTTTGTTCTTCTTTTGGAAACTTGTTTCTGTGCTGTACAGTGTGATGTATCACTTTTCAGTTTTCCTGTTATAATAATTGAACGGGCGACACGTATGTTACAAAGTTGTGCAAAGTTAGTATACAGTTATTAGTTTACAAAGTTGTGCTTTGCGTTTCTGTTGTTTCGATGGAAACTTGTTCCTGTGCTGTACAGTTGGATATATCACTTTTCAGTTTTCCTGTTATAATAATTGAACAGGCGACACGTATGTGAATTAGTTTACAATGTTGTACATTGCATTTCTGTTTTTTCGATGGAAACTTGTTTCTGTGCCATACAGTGCGAGGTAACACTTTTCAGTTTTCCTGTATTTCTAATTGAGTGAGCGACACAGATGTGATTCCGTTTAAAAGTAGTGCTTTGGAGCCAACATGGTGGCGCTGGGAAAACAGCACTTCTGAGCAGCAAGACAGCACTATCAGGGCAGAGACCAGGAGACTGAACTCAGGGCCCTGAAACTACATCGATCGTGTTTCCCAGTTGAGGAGGTTCCCACGGTGTGGGGTGGTCGGAGTCCCTCTCGGCTGCACAGCCAGAACCCGAAAAATCCCTGGTAGCGTGGGCTTTGGGTCTCGGGCTGCAGCCCATGGCGTCTCTCCCGGGCGGGTCCCTGCCACTTCCCCAGGCTGATCCGTGGGCACAAGGGTACCTGAGACTGGGAGTCCCAGTCGCTGGGGGGACCCCACAGGGAAGCAGGGTTGAGGTCTGATCGCAGGTCACCCAGTCTCTCCCCGGAAAGTCTCTGCTGCCATCACAGCCGAGCTCCTGCCGTGCACAGAGAGCTTTGTACTCAGCTCAGAGGTACAGACAAGCTGTGCGTCCCAGTACAACAGGGACTGGGAACCCCTGTCGGAGGACCCCACAGAGAAGGAAGAAACAGTGCTGCTGGGGTCACCTAGGGAAAGTCTAGCAGACTGCAGATTGCAAACAGACAGAACTGAGTGCTCCGAGACACCACAGCAGTACTCACAACCCAAGAAAGCTAGCTCCATTCAAGAAAACACAGGAAATAAATAACCTCACTTCAGTAAAACAAAAAGCAACCAAGCACACAACCGTATGACCACAGCCAACATCAAAGTCAAAGGATTTAACAGCCACTGGTCATTACTCTCTCTCAATATCAATGGACTGAATTCTCAATAAAAAGACACAGACTAACAGAATGGATCGTAAACAAAACCCAGCAATCTATTTGTATACAAAAACACACCTAAGACACAAAGATAGACATTACCTGAGGTAAAGGGATGGAAGACGGCTTTTCAAGCAAATGGACCCAAGAAGCAAGCAGGGTAGCCATTCTAATATCTGATAAAATAGTCTTTCAGCAAAATTAATCAAAGAGATGGGAAGGACACTTCATACTCATCAGGGAAAATTCCACCAAGAAGACATCACAATCCTGAACATCTATGCCCCAAATACAAGAGCACCCACATTTGTGAAAGAAACATTGATAAAACTTAAACAACATATAGCTCCCCACACACTAATAGTAGGAGACTTCAACACCCCCTCTCAACAAAGGACAGGTCAACAAAACAGAAATTAAACAAAGAAACAATATCTCTAACAGAGGTAATGAACCAAATGGACCTAACAGATATTTGCAGAACCCTACACCCAAACACAAAAGAATTTACCTTCTTCTCAGCACCTCATGGAACCTTCTCCAAAATAGACCACATAGTTGGTCACAAAGCAAGCCTCAACAAATACAGGAAGATTGAAATAATCCCTTGTATCCTGTCGGATCACCATGGAATAAAGCTGGACCTCAGTAACAACAGAAATAGCAAAAAGCCTACACATACATGGAAACTGAACAACTTGCTACTAAAGACAGCTGGGTCAGGAAGAAATAAAGAAAGAAATTAAAATCTTCCTAGAACTCAATGAAAATGAAGACACAACATACCCAAACTTGTGGGACACAATGAAAGCAGTGCTAAGAAGAATGTTCATAGCACTAAGTGCCTTCAAGAAGAAATTTGAGACAGCGCATTCAAGCAACAATGGCTCACTTAAAAACCCTAGAAAAGAAGAAGCAGAGACACACCGAGAAGGAGCAGGCGGCTGGAAATAATCAAACTCAGGGCTGAAATCAATCAATTAGAAACAAATAAAACAATTCAAAGAATCAATGAAACCAAGAGCTGGTTCTTTGAGAAAATCAACAAGATAGACAAACCCTTAGCCAAGCTAACTAAAAGGCAGTGAGACACCATCCAAATCAACAAAATCAGAAATGAAAGGGGACATAACTACAGACACTGAAATCTAAGCAATCATTAGGACTTACTTCAAAAGTCTATAGGGAACAAAATTTGAAAATTTAAATGAAATGGACAATTTTCTTGATCGATTCCACTTACCAAAGCTAAATCAGGACCAGGTAAATCAATTAAATAGTCCTATATCCCCCCAAGGAAATAAAAGCAGTCATCGAAAGTCTCCCATCCAAAAAAGCCCAGGACCTTGATGGTTTCAGCGCAGAATTCTACCAAACATTCAAAGAAGAGCTAACACCAATTCTCTTCAAACTATTCCACAAAATAGAAACAGAAGGAGCATTACCAAACTCATTCTATGAAGCCACAGTCACCTTGGTACCTAAATCTCACAAAGACTCAACAAAGAAAGAGAATTTCCGGCCAATCTCCCTTATGAACATTGATGCAAAAATACTCAACAAAATACTATAAACCGAATACAAGAACACATCAAAGATATCATCCACCATGACCAAGTAGGCTTCATCCCAGGTATGCAGGGATGGTTCAATATACAGAAATCCATCAATGTGATCCACCATATTAACAAATTGAAAGAAAAAAAAAAAACCACATGATAATCTCCCTAGATGCTGAAAAAGCCTTTGACAAAATCCAACATCCATTCATGTTTAAAGTATTGGAGAGATCAGGGATACAAGGCACATATCTAAACATAGTAAAGGCGATATACAGCAAACCTATAGCCAACATCAAACTGAGCGGAGAGAAACTTAAAGCAATCCCACTGAAATCAAGGACAAGACAAGGCTGCCCACTCTCTCCATATCTCTTCAACATAGTTCTGGAAGTCCTTGCTAGAGCAATAAGACAGTTGAAGGAGATCAGGGGATACAAATTGGAAAGGAAGAAGTCAAATTATCACTATTTGCAGATGATATGATAGTATCGTGAGTGACCCCAAAAACTCTACCAGGGAACTCCTACAGCTGATAAACACCTTCAGCAAAGTGGCGGATACAAAATTAACTCAAAAAAATCAGTAGCCCTCCTGTATACAAAAAGACAAAAGGGCTGAGAAAGAAATTAGGAAACAACGCCCTTTACAATAGCCACAAATGACATACGGTACCTCGGGTAACCATAACCAAGGAAGTCAAAGACTTGTATGAAAAAAATTTCAAATCTCTGAAGAAAGAACTAGAAGAAGATATGAGAAGATGGAAAGATCTCCCATGCTCAGGGCTTGGTAGGATTAATATAGTAAAAATGGCCATCTTACCAATAGCAATCTACAGATTCAATGCAATGCCCATCAAATTACCAACACAATTCTTTACAGACTTGGAAAGAAAAATTCTCAACTTCATATGGAATAACAAGAAACCCAGAATTGCTAAAACAATCCTGTACAATAAAGATCTTCTGAAAAGATCTTCTGGAGGTATCTCCATCCCTGATCTTAAGTTGTACTATAGAGCAACAGTTTTAAAAACTGCATGGTACTGGCATAGAAACAGAATGATGGATCAATGGAACCGAACAGAGGACCCAGAAATAAACCCACACACTTATGGACAGCTGATATTTGACAAAGGCGCCAAAATCATACAATGGAAAAAAAGATAGCATCTTCAACAAATGGTGCTGGTCCAACTGGATGTCTACATGTAGAAAAATGAAAATAGATCCATACTTATCACCCTGCACAAAACTGAAGTCCAAGTGGATCAAAGACCTCAACATAAAACCAGACACATTAAATCGGAAAAAAAAAAAGTGGGAATACCCTAGAACTCATTGGTACAGAGGAAAACTTCCTGAACAGAACTCCAACAGCACAGGCTCTAAGAGCAACAATCAATAAATGGGACCTCATGAAACTGAAAAGTTTCTGCAAGCAAAAAGGACACCGTCATCAAAACAAAGCAACCTCCTACAGATTGGGAAAGAATCTTCACCAACCCTTTATCTGACAGAGGACTCATATCAAGTATATATAAAGAACAAAAGAAGCTGAAAAGCAGCAAACCAAGTAATCGACTTAAAAAATGGGGAACAGAGCTAAACAGAGAATTCTCTGTAGAGGAATACCGAATGGCAGAGAAGCACTTAAAGAAATGCTCAACCTCACTAGCCATTAGGGAAATGCAAATCAAAACAACCCTGAGATTTCACCTTACACCCATGAGAATGGCCAAGATCAAAAACTCAAGTGACAACACATGCTAGAGAGGTTATGGAGAAAGAGGAACCCTTCTCCACTGCTGGTGGGAATGTAAACTGGTACAACCACTCTGGAAATCAATCTGGCGTTTTCTCAGACAACTAGGAATAGTGCTTCCCCAAGATCCAGCCATACCACTCCTAGGCATATATCCAAAAGAGGTTCAAGCACATAAAAAGGAAATTTGCTCAACCATGTTCATAGCAGCTTTATTTGTAATAGCCAGAAGCTGGAAACAACCCAGATGCCCCTCAACTGAAGAATGGATGCAGAAAATGTGGTACATCTACACAATGGAATATTACTCGGCAATGAAAAATAAGAAATCATGAAATTTGCAGGTAAATGGTGGGATCTGGAAAGGATCATCCTGAGTGAGTTGTCCCAGAAGCAAAAAGACACACATGGTATATACTCACTCATATAGACATACAACATAGGACAAACCCACTAATACCTGTGCATCTAAAGAAACTAAGCAAGAGAGAGGACCCCAACTAAAATGTCTAATCCCCATCCGGAAGGCAAAGAGGATGGACATCAGAAGAAAGAAGAAAACAGGAAACAACCTAGGAACCTACCACAGAGGGTCTCTGAAAGCCTCTGCCCTACAGACTATCAAAGCAGAAGCTAAGCCTGATGGGCAACTGTTGGGCAGAGTGAATGGAATTTTATGTAAGAACTGGGAAAGAGCAAGAGCTGGAGAGGACAGGGTCTCCACAAGGAGAGCAACAGAACAAGAAAATTTGAATACAGGGAACTTCCCAGAGACTCATACTCCAACCAAGGACTATTCATAGAGATAACCCAGAACCCCTGCACAGATGTAGCCCAGGGCAGTTCAGAGTCAATTGGGTTACATAGTAATGAGAAGAGGGGCTGCCTCTGACATGAACTGACTGGCCTGCTCTTTAGTCACCTCCTCCTGAGGGGAGCAACCTTACCAGGCCATAGTAGAGGACAATGCAGCCACTTTTGATGTGAACTGATGGAGTAAGATCAGAAAGGGAGGAGAACCTCCCTATCAGTGGACTTGGGAGTGGCATGCATGCAGAGGGAGGAGGGAGGGTGGGATTGGGAGGGAGGGAGGGGCTTATGGGGGGATGCAGAGTGAATAAAGTGTAATTGATGAAAAATTTTTAAAAAAGGGAAAAATAATAATTTAAGAACCTTAAATGACTTTCAAAAGTGGAGGAAAACATGGAGTTAGTCAATTTACATGGAGCACGTCTCGCCCCTGGGGGCAATGGTCTCCTGAACCTACTCAGACCTTGGACACCACCACTGCTAGTTCTAGAACCAATGCAGGATGTTCCAACGAGGGGGTTAAGGCTTCTCATAATATTTCCTACAAGCCCACACCTGTTTGTTTACATCCCCCATTTTTATTCATTATTAGCCAGATAGAGCCAAGTAATTGTGGTAATGATACTTGCTTTTTTGCCCAATGCTGTAATGCTAGTAAATTTACTAGCTGGTTACTCACATGCCTCGATGGGTGCCTGTGCCCATTGATGCCCTCACGCTATGACTCTCTTCAGACAGAAAAGGGATCTTGGAATTATAGCTGCCATTGTTACTGCCATCTCATTGGCGGCTGTTGGAGCTACCACCACGGCATTAGCCATGAGTCATACTGGGCAGACTGCTCAGACCCTGAATAACCTTTTAGCCAAGGTAGCTCATGCCTTAGATGTACAAAAGGAATTAATGCTCAACTAAAGGAGGTTTGATGGTGTTCAATCAGAGGTTTGACCTCGTGCAGGAGCAAATTGATACCCTATGGCAAATCGCTCAACTTGGCTGTCAATGAAAGTATGCTGGACTTTGTGTCACTAGCATACAACATGAGAATTTTCCCTGTGCTGCAAATCTGTCTAAACAATTGTCAAGCTATATTTTAGGTAATTGGACTGGAGAATTCGATACTACGATGGACCAGCTGAGTGGCCATTGTCATGGTAAATTCTACCAGAGTGGATGCAGGACTAGCCACAGGATTATCATCATGGATTGCTGCAGCCATGAATCATCTGAAAGAATGGGCAGGCATGGGGCGTTAGCAGGCCTTCTGGTGTTGGTCACCTTGGTTTGCCTGTGGTATATATGCAAGAGTCTCACAACAGCGTAATGCAGCCATGACCATTCAGGCCTTTATAGCCATTGAAGCAGGACATTCTCCCCAAGCATGGTTGGCTACCATAAAAAGCCAAAATGTTACGATCAGGATGCAAGGCTAAACACTGCACTCAGGGTCAGCAGCCTTGGAACCAGAGAAGAGCATGTCTGATTGCATGCGGGTTGATGCCCCAGGTCCCGCCTCTGAAAAAGGTATCGGACTGGTCTGATGCTCTTTGGGTGGATGACACCTAAATGAACATCAGTACAAAGTCCCAATTTATTTCTAATATCAGAGATCAGACCTCTACTCTTGCCTGATGCGTCCAAAACAAAAGGGGAACTGTAGAGAGCTGCGTAATGCCGCGCCTGAAAGATGGAGCTGGTTTCTGCCTTCCACCTTCCGGATGGTGAGTACTCTCTGTCACAAACAATTCCACATTTGGCTAAGGCTGAGGATCTGGCTTGCTTCCATGTATGTGGACCTATCTGCATTGCCCATGTGGCATGCCTGGGCTGGCTACCCAGAGGCTATTTAAGCTGAGGGCTAGCTTTCCCCAGGGTCAGATGATTGTTCAAGGTTCCTGAATAAACTGCATTTAAAAAATAAATAAATAAAACAAAACATCAAGTTAAAAAAAAAAAAAAAAGTAGTGCTTTGTTTTTGTGTTCTTTTGTTCGAAACTTGTTCCTGTGCTGTACAGTGTGTTATATCACTTTTCAGTTTTCCTGTATTCCTAATTGAGCGAGTGGCACACATGTGATTTAGTGTACAAAGTAGTGCTTTGCATTTATGTTCTTTCGCTGGAAACTTGTTCCTCTTAGGAACAAGTTAGGGTTAGGGTTAGGGTTAGGCTTAGAGTTAGGGTAGGGTTAGAGTTAGGGTTAGTGTTAGGGTTAGGGGTTAGGATTAGGGTTAGGGTTATGTTTAGGTGCTTAGGGTTAGGGTTAGGGTTATATCACTTTTCAGTCTTCCTGTTATAATAATTGAAGAGGCGAAACGAATGTGAATTAGTTTACAAAGTTGTGCTTTGCGTTTCTGTTCTTTTGATGAAAACTTGTTTCTTTGCCATACATTTCGATATATCGCTTTTCAGTTTTCCTGTATTCCTAATTGAGCGAGAGACACACATGTGATTTACTTTACAAAGTAGTGCTGAAAGACCCCCGCCTCACCAAAAGTTAGAAGCAGCTAATAGTTAATGTCATTTTGTACAGCACTGTTTTGAGAAACTCTGAAGGATACCACTGTTTTGAGAAACTCTGTGGGCTAGGGAGGGAACTAGCTGAAGAGACCCAGCTGCTGGGGATATCTGCAGTCAGGCTGCCCCAGTTGAGCCAAAAATCAATTTGTGCTGACCACGCATATGAGAAGTTTGTGAGACTGTTCCAGCTGACATAAGGGCCCTAAGACAAATAATGAGACTGTTCCAGCTGAGATAGGAGCCCTAAGACAAACAACAGGTGGCGGTCCCAAGATTGAGAGCCATCATAACCTTTCCGACCACCCAGTTCCTGATATCATGATGTCCCTGCCAAACTCTGACACAAGTTGTGGTCTCATTTCAATGTACCAATCAGCTCCCTGTAACTATGCTTCTCGCTTCTGTACCTGTGCTTTTGCTCTGAGACCCTATAAAAAGCCCAGCTTTCCACTCAGGGGGCGCGCAATTCTTCCGAGAGACTTTGAAGCCCCAGGTACCCGTGTATCAAAATAAAGCCTCTTGCTGTTTGCAGCAGAACATCTGGTCTCGTTGATCCTTGGGAGGGGGTCTCCCTGATGGAAGACACCCATACGTAGTCTTTCATTTGGAGGCCCCAGCGAGATCTCAGACCCCTACCCAGGGACCACCAACCGAGCGTCGGGTGGTAAGACTGCCGGGTTTTGTTCTATGAGTCTTGTGTATCGTGGTGTTAAGCAGTCTGTTTTGTGTGTGTCTGCTTCCAGGGGGTTCGATTCCCCCTGTGTTCTAGGCTTGGCCCAAGTCATCTGTATTGCGGAAATCGAAAGGAGTTGACGGAATCGGACTTTCTTTCCGTGGCTCCTGGGAGACGTCTCAGGAGTGTTCTGTAGGGAGCTGTTTTCACGGTTCCCATCTGAGTGGGGAGAGAGCCGATTTCTCGGCTCTCGTCTGTCTGGAAGCACGAGCCGACTTGGACTTCTCGGGGCCTCTCCCCTGTTCGAAGGCTATGTGTTTCATCTGGGAGACTGAGGAACTGGACCTCTGACACAGTCTCCATCTGAATTTTTGCTTTCAGTTTTGTGTCTTATCTCGTGCCGTGTGGCTTGTGTTGTGTTCTGTCTGTCTCATCTTTATAGTAAGTGTGATAAGTGTTTTTTATGTATTTGAAAAAATGGGACAAACTGTCACTACTCCCAAAAGTTTAACTTTACAGCAAAAGACTTTGTGGGGGAGGGGAGAGGCCCAGCCAGGAAGCAGGTTCAGGACCTGCGGGGGAGGTAAGCTACAGTAGAGCTCACAAGGGAGCCAAGGGAGTAGGCAAGGCTCATGGGCTTGCTGGATGAAAGTCCTTAGACATGGCTAGGCGGGGATTGGCACCGTAGCTGCTCCATGATAGGAGCTGCTCTGGCTGCTGAGAGTGAGGAAAAACTCCTCCCCCTTGCCTTCATGCCAGCTTAGCAGGGAAGTAAGCAGCAAGAGCTCACCACTCCCTCTTGTTCCTCTCTTCCATCCTCCCACCTAGGGGGCTTGCAACTTACAGATCAAACAGTAATTTAAAAAAAAAAAATTGCACTTGCTGTAATGTTTAGAATTGCAGCTGAGTCTGTCTGTTTAAATATATGGCCATTATCCAATTGTTTTCAACTGGTCTTAAATGGTTGATATGATAAAAAAATAATTGGGTATGTTTTAAGGTTAAATTCAAATTCTTGTTTTAAACACGTATATGTGTCTACGTGTTTGTAGGGTCTATAAATGCACATGTTTAAATAACAACAATGTAAATTGCCACATGGTGTGGCTCAGGAAAAAAAAAAAACAAAGGTTGCAAAATCTCTGAGTCAAAATGATTTTATTTCCTTTTAGGATAAGTAGAAAGTCTTATTCTAAGTTGATATTGGTTCTGAAGATTAGGTTGTTTTCACTGATAAATTTTGGTCTTAAAATCTAGTTTCAACTTTTAAAATTATGGTTCCCGGGAAAATTTGGCCAGCTGGTGGACGTTAATTCTCATTTCCTTCTAGGTTAAAAGGATAACTTATTTTAATTGGTTAATTGGTATTGGTTTTAAAAATTAAATTGCTTACACTGGTAAATTCTGGTTTTAAAATCTGGTTTTGAAATGTTTAAGGCTGTAAAATGTTTAAAGTTTATCAGGCATTTGGGTATGACAATGATCTTGGGTATTTTATGAATTTTACTAAATAAAACCCTGCCATATTGTTTGTGCTAACTGAAAAAATTGCAGTTTTTAAAGTGTATCTTGTGGAGAGCTGTTTGTTTGTTGAGCTGATTTGTGATCATCTTAACCGCTACAGAAAAGTTATTTAAAAAAATGGCAGTTTCAAAACTCCTCTTTATAGTAATGTATAGAAAGCAAATCGTACGTAGACTCTGGGCTTCTGCAGGATTATGTCAAAATGGAAAGGATTTTAGTGAGTTTTTTATGTTGTCTGAAAAGCAAAAAGAAAGCAAGAAAGTAAGCATGTCTGGTTAAGCCAGAAAAAGAAAGCTAGGAACCTGAAGGTATGTAGAATGTTGCAGAAGGTTAGTGGATGTGTTATAAAAAGCCAGAGAGCTAGCTGATAGGTTTGGTATGGCTAAAGTAATTCTTCTAAAGCTTGTTTGATCACTGGGAACTTTTGGTTGTAGGGGATTATGGATGCTCCACAGTGTTTGCTGTATCATCAACAGCACCTAATGGCTATTTTTGGTATTGTCAGTCATAGCCTGTGCTAAACATGGCTAGCTGCCATGATGGTTCAGGGATAGAGAGCACATAAAGCTGTAGTTTTGCTGCCATATTTGTTTAGGACTTCCAGCTGAGTTCAGTTACACGTGGCCAGCCGCCATACTGGTTCAGAGATAAAGAGGGTAAAACTATGAGTTTGCCACCATTTTGTTCAGGTATCTCAGTTATGTATAGTCATATCAGTGTTAAGTGCAAAAGCTTTTTACTGTTTAATTTTAATGCAAGTGGTAGGAGTAGCAAGATTTGCTAGCCTTTCTATGAACTGTATCAGATTAAAGGTTTGCTTTGATTTTAGTTCAGAAAGAGCAGATTTAAAGTCATGCTAAATACTGCAGTTGAGCCTTACCTAGTCTCCTTGTTCAGTTTTTTTTTAAGGTTAAGCCTAGGATGGGTAACTATAAAGTTTGCCTATTTGTCTTAAAATATATAGTTCTAAAACATGCATTTCAGAAATATGCTAGAACTAGATTAAATAGCATTCTGTTTTATAGGACACAGTTTAAAACAGATGATAAAAACAAAGAGTAACTCAGATATGCTGGCCCTCAAGCTTATCAGAGATCTGATGAATATGGCATTTTAACATATGTAAGTTTATTGTGGCAGAAAGTCCCAAAATCCTGGCAGTAGCTCCCCAAGGTCTCCGAGAAGATTTGGACACAGCGACAGATGACTGCAACTCTGGATTGTGGTATGCTAACCACTGGGCAATACTGCCCCAACTGGCCCACTGCTAGGGCCCAGCCTAAACTGTGGACAAAGCCGGGGACACCTGAAGAGCCATTGTCTCACATTGTGAGAGGCAAGGTGGTCAATCTCTCCTGTTCCTCTTTCCACAGCAGCAGTTTCTCATCCTCTATGCCTGATGGCTGGACTGCCTCTGCTCAAAAAGCCAGGAGAACATAGGAGCCAGGGACACTACCTAGGTAATGGACTAACTAGTCATCTCTGTCATTTTGATTGGTACTTAGCTCATAATTTATCCTTCTCAGGTCTCTGATCACATTGACAGCTAGGCTAAAAGGCTAGGCTTAGTTAACAGTAACTTGGCAGTTAAAGAGCAGACAGTTAGGTTCACTATCAGCTCATTGGACAGTTCATTAGTTAGTTAAAACTACTGGGTACTATATATTTTTATAAAAAAAAGCCAAACAAAACAGGTTTGCCCTGCTCACAGGCTTTACATCAGTTGCCAATGTCTTATATTAATAGTTAAATAAAAAATATAAGGTTTATATAGGGTCTGAGGATATAGGAGTTCAGGTTATAAAAATCTAAAAAATGTTGTTCTACATACTGATCAAAGTATCAATTTAATGGACGTCAGGTTAACACTTAAGTAAAAAAAAAAAAAAAAAGTACAAGCAGGTTCTCACGCAGGCAATCTTACTTAGCCAAAATATAGGAGGGTTTACTCAAGGTTGCACAGAGCCTGCTGTCTGGTTACTATGGTTGCGGAGTTTCTCAGGGTCAGAGCAGTCCACTGTAAGACCACCAAGGTCAGTCTGTGAGAGACTGGACTTTGAAAAATAGCCAAGCTGAGTTCCGCTGCTCAGATGCCGTTAACTCCAAAAAGGCTGCCACATGGACACACTTAAGTTGTTTATAAAAGATATAAAACAAACAGCTGACTGGTACCAATTCTGTTGGATATAGTTTTATCTGTTACTCTCAAAATGTTGCTGTATTAGATTTGCTGAAATGTTACTTTTCTGACACCAAAAATTTATATGAGTTTACAAAAATCAAAAGGTCATAAGACCTAGATCTGGCATAGCTCAAATGGATCCCAGAAGAGTTTTTCCCTGGTGTTGGGATTTCTCACTTTTTCCATTTAACAGACAAATCTTAACTTCTGTCTCTAGTCTGAATTTGTCTCAGCAGATTTTCACCTTTTTGACTCTGTTCCGGCATCAGCTGTGGACTGCAAGCTGAGAACTGGACTTCCTGGAAACTGACATGATTGCTCCCTGCCTCTTGGGTGGATCAATGAACCAGATGCTTGGGACTCCGTTATTGCCCAGCCTTTGACTGGCATTTCAGCCTTCCTAGCCCCTGATGCCCTACGGTCCAAGCGGTCAGCAAAAAGAAGCTCCAGAAGGCGGATCTCGCCCAAATCCCCCTAGCAGGCTGAAATGCTAAGTCAAAGGGGCTCCCTGGCATTAGCTATTATCTTGGGCATCTGCTTAGCTGAAATGGACACTAATATTGCAGCAACTGGGCTAAAAGCCTAGAGAGACCCTGTAATAGTTCTCCTTGGCTTAAGGAAGACTCAGACAGAGACAGCAGTTCTTTGAGTCAGGACAAAGCTGGTCGAGAGTTGGTTCAATAAAGCCACCGGCTCTCTGTCATACAAGCGTTGGTGTTAACCCAGCAGTATCATCAGTTTAAACAGCAGGGACAGAAATTAACTCTCCTAGGCCCTAGAATGAAAGATTCCATTCTAAGTTAGAAGAAAAAGGGGGGAATGAAAGACCCCCGCCTCACCAAAAGTTAGAAGCAGCTAATAGTTAATGTCATTTTGTACAGCACTGTTTTGAGAAACTCTGAAGGATACCACTGTTTTGAGAAACTCTGTGGGCTAGGGAGGGAACTAGCTGAAGAGACCCAGCTGCTGGGGATATCTGCGGTCAGGCTGCCCCAGTTGAGCCAAAAATCAATTTGTGCTGACCACGCATATGAGAAGTTTGTGAGACTGTTCCAGCTGAGATAGGGGCCCTAAGACAAATAGTGAGACTGTTCCAGCTGAGATAGGAGCCCTAAGACAAACAACAGGTGGCGGTCCCAAGATTGAGAGCCATCATGACCTTTCCGACCACCCAGTTCCTGATATCATGGTGTCCCTGCCAAACTCTGACTCAAGTTGTGGTCTCATTTCAATGTACCAATCAGCTCCCTGTAACTATGCTTTTTGCTTCTGTACCTGCGCTTTTGCTCTGAGACCCTATAAAAAGCCCAGCTTTCCCCTCAGGTGGCGCGCAAGTCTTCCGAGAGACTTTGTCGCCCCAGGTACCCGTGTATCAAAATAAAGCCTCTTGCTGTTTGCATCCGAACATCTGGTCTCATTGATCCTTGGGAGGGGGTCTCCCTGACAGAAGACACCCATAGGGAGTCTTTCAGTGCTTTGCATTTCTGTTCTTCTGTTGGAAACTTGTTTCTGTGCTGTACAGTGTGATATATCACTTTACAGTTTTCCTGTTATATTAAATGAACAGGCGACACGTTTGTGAATTAGGTTACAAAGTTCTTCTTTGCGTTTCTTTTCTTTCGATGGAAACTTGTTCCTGTGCTGTACAGTTCGATATATCACTTTTCAGTTTTCCTGTTATAATAATTGAAGAGGCGACAGGTATCTGAATTAGTTCATAAAGTTGTGCTTTGCGTTTCTGTTCTTTTGATGAAAATTTGTTTATTTGCCTTACATTTCGATATATCGCTTTTCAGTTTTCCTGTATTCCTAATTGAGCGAGCTAAACACATGTGATTCCATTTAAAAGTAGTGCTTTGCTTTTCTGTTCTTTCGTTTGAAACTTGTTCCTGTGCAGTACAGTGCGTTATATCACTTTTAAGTTTTCCTGTATTCCTAATTGATCAAGTGGCACACATGTGATTTAGTTTACAAAGTAGTGCTTTGCGTTTATGTTCTTTTGTTGGAAACTTGTTAATGTTAGGAACAAGTTAGAGTTATGGTTAGGGTTATGGTTAGGGTAGGGTTAGGGTTAGGGTTAGGGTTAGGGTTAGGGTTAGGGTTAGGGGTTAGGGTTAGGGTTAGGGTTAGGGTTAGGGTTAGGGTTAGGGTATTAGGGTTAGGGTTAGGGTTATATCACTTTTCAGTTTTTCTGTTATAATAATTGAACAGGCGACACAAATGTGAATTAGTTTACAAAGTTGTGCTTTGCATTTCTGTTCTTTCGAAGAAAACTTGTTTCTTTGCTGTACATTTCGATACATCGCTCTTCAGTTTTCCTGTATTCCTAATTGAGCGAGCGACACACATGTGATTTAGTTTACAAAGTAGTGCTTTGCGTTTCTGTTCTTCTGTTGGAAACTTGTTTCTGTGCTGTACAGTGTGATGTATCACTTTTCATTTTCCCTGTTATATTAATTGAATGGACGACACGTATGTGAATTAATTTACAAAGTTGTGCTTTGCATTTCTGTTCTTTCGATGAAAACTTCTTTCTGTGCCTTACAATGCGAGGTAACACTTTTCAGTTTTCCTGTATTCCTGATTGAACGAGCGACACACATGTGATTCCCTTTAAAGGTAGTGCTTTGTTTTTCTGTACTTTAGTTCGAAACTTGTTCCTGTGCTGTACAGTGCGTTATATCACTTTTCAGGTTTCCTTTATTCCTTATTGATCAAGTGGCACATACGTGATTTAGTTTACAAAGTAGTGCTTTGCATTTATGTTCTTTCGTTGGAAACTTGTTCCTGTTAGGAACAAGTTAGGGTTAGGGTTAGGGGTTAAGGTTAGGGTAAGTGTTAGGGTTAGGGGCTTAGGGTTAGGGTTAGGTTTTTATCACTTTTCAGTTTTCCTGTTATAATAATTGAACAGGCGACACGAATGTGAATTAGTTTACAAAGTTGTGCTTTGCGTTTCTGTTCTTTTGATGAAAATTTGTTTCTTTGCCGTACATTTCGATATATCGCTTTTCAGTATTCCTGTATTCCTAAATGAGCGAGTGACATACAAGTGATTTAGTTTACAAAGTAGTGCTTTCCGTTTCTCTTCTTCTGATGGAAACTTGATTCTGTGCTGTACAGTGTGATATTTCACTTTTCAGTTTTCCTCTTATAATAATTGAACGGGTAACACGTATGTGAATTAGTTTACAAAGTTGTGCTTTGCTTTTCTGTTCTTTCGATGGAAACTTGTTTCTGTGCCATACAGTGTGAGATAACACTTTTCAGTTTTCCTCTATTCCTAATTGAGCGATTGACACACATGTGATTCAGTTTAAAAGTAGTGCTTTTTTTTTTTCGTTTGAACTTGTTGCTGTGCTGTACAGTGCCTTATATCACTTTTCAGTTTTCCTGTATTCCTAATTGAGCGAGTGGCACACATGTGATTTAGTTTACAAAGTAGTGCTTTGCGTTTATGTTCTTTCGGTGGAAACTGGTTCCTGTTAGGAACAAGTTAGGTGCAGTTAGGCTTAGGCTTAGGGTTAGGGAATGGTTAGGGTTAGGGTTAGGGTTAGTGTTAGGGTTAGGGGTTAGGGTTAGGGTTAGGGTTAGTGTCTTAGGGTTAGTGTTAGGGTTATATTGCATTTCAGTTTTCCTGTATTCCTAATTGAGCGAGTGGCACACATGTGATTTAGTTTACAAAGTAGTAGGTTGTGTTTATTTTCTTATGTTGGAAAATTTTTCATGTTAGGAACAAGTTAGTGTTAGGGTTAGGATTAGGCTTAGGGTTAGGGTAGGGTTAGGTTAGGGTTAGGGTTAGGGTTAAGGATAGTGTTAGGGTTAGGGGTTAGGTTAGGGTTAGTATTAGGGGCTTATGGTTAGGGTTAGGGTTATATAACTTTTCAGTTTTCCTGTTATAATAATTGAACAGGCGACACGAATGTGAATAAGTTTACAAAGTTGTGCTTTGCGTTTCTGTTCTTTCGAAGAAAACTTGTTTCTTTGCCATACATTTCGATATATCACTTTTCAGTTTTCCTGTAATCCTAATTGAGCAAGTGGGACACATGTGACGTACTTTACAAAGTAGTGCTTTGCGTTTATTTTCTTTCGTTGGAAACTTGTTCCTGTTAGGACAAGTTAGGGTTAGGGTTAGGGTAAGGATTAGGGTTAGGGTTAGGGAAGGTTTACTGTTAGGGTTAGGGTAAGGATTAGGGGTTAAGGTTAGGGTTAGTGATAGTGTTAGGGGCTTAGGATTATTGTTAGGGTTATATCACTTTTCAGTTTTCCTGTTATAATAATTGAGCAGGCAACCGAATGTGAATTAGTTTTTACAAAGTTGTGCTTTGCGTTTCTTTTCTTTCGATGAAAACTTGTTTGTTTGCCTTACATTTCGATATATCGCTTTCCATATTTCCTGTATTCCTAATTGAGCCAGTGATACACATGTGATTCCGTTTAAAAGTAGTGCTTTGCTTTCTTGTTCTTAATATTTGAAACTTGTTTCTGTGCTGTACAAAGCGATATATCACTTTTCAGTTTTCCTCTATTCCTAATTTTTGAAGCGACACACATGTGATTTAGTTTAAAAGTAGTGCTTTGCGTTTCTGTTCTTCTGTTGAAACTTGTTTCTGTGCTGTGCAGTGTGATATATCATTTTGCCGTTTTCCTGTTATAATAATGGAACAGGCGACACATATGTGAATTAGTTTACAAAGTTGTGCTTTGCGTTTCTGTTCTTTCGATTGAAACTTGTTTGTGTGCTGTACAGTGCGAGATAACACTTTTCCGTTTTCCTCTATTCCTAATTGAGCGAGGGAAACACATGTGATTCCGTTTAAAAGTAGTGCTTTGCTTTTCTGTTCTTCTGTTGGAAACTTGTTTCTTTGCTGTACAGTGTGATATATCACTTTTCAGTTTTCCTGTATTCCTAACTGAGTGAGTGGCACACAGGTGATTTAGTTTACAAAGTAGTGCTTTGCCTTTATGTTCTTTCGTTGGAAACTTGTTCCTGTTAGGAACAAGTTAGGGTTAGGTTTAGGTTAGGGTTAGGGTTAGGGTTAGGGTTAGGGTTAGGGTTAGGGTTAGGGTTAGGGTTAGGGTTAGGGTAGGGTTAGGGTTAGGGTTAGGGGGCACTTTTCAGGGTTAGGTGTTAGGTTAAGGTTTGGGTTAGTTTAACTTGTTGGGTTAGATTTAGGTTCTTTTAGGTTAGGGTTAGGGTTATATCACATTTCAGTTTTCCTGTTATAATAATTGAACAGGCAACATGTATGTGATTTAGTTTACAATGTTGTGCTTTGCGTTTCTGTTCTTTCAATGGAAACTTGTTTCTGTGCTGTACAGTGTGATATATCATCTTTCAGTTTTCCTGTTATAATATTTGAACAGGGTAACACGTAATGTGAATTAGTTTACAAATTTGTGCTTTTGTTTTTCTTCTTTCGATGAAAACTTGTTTCTTTGCCATACATTTCAATATAACACTTTTCATTTTTCCTCTATTCCTAATTGAGTGAGCAACACACATGTGATTTAGTTTAAAGTAGTGCTTTTTTTTTCTTTTTGAAACTTGTTCCTGTGCTGAACACTTTGCCTTAGGTCAGGTTTAGTTTTCCTGTATTCCTAATTTAGGTTAGTGGGGCTTAGGTTATTTAGTTTAAGTTTAGGGTTAGGGTTAGGTTTTATGTTCTTAGGGTTGGTTAACTTATTCACTTTTCAGGAACCTGTTATAATAAATGAATTGGCTTACACGTTAGGAATTAGTTTACAGGGTTGTGCTTTAGGGTTAGGGTTTAGGGTTATGAAAACTTGTTTCTTTGGGTTAGTGTTAGGATTTATCGCATTTCAGTTTTCCTGTATTCCTAATTGAGTGAGCGGCACACATGTGATTTAGTTTACAAAGTACTGGTTGTGTTTTTATTTTCTTATGTTGGAAACTTGTTTCTGGTAGGAACAAGTTAGTGTTAGGGTTAGGGTTAGGCTTAGGGTTAGGGTAGGGTTAGGTTAGGGTTAGGGTTAGGGTTAAGGTTAGTGTTAGGGTTAGGTTTAGGGTTAGGGTTAGTATTACGGGCTTATGGTTAGGGTTAGGGTTATATCACTTTTCAGTTTTCCTGTTATAATAATTGAACAGGCAACACGAATGTGAATAAGTTTACAAAGTTGTGCTTTGCGTTTCTGTTCTTTTCGATTAAAACTTGTTTGTTTGCCTTACATTTCGATATATCACTTTTCAGTTTTCCTGTATTCCTAATTGAGCGAGTGACACACATGTGATGTCGTTTAAAAGTAGTGCATTGCTTTTATTTTCTTTCATTGGAAAATTGTTCCTGTTAGGACAAGTTAGGGTATCATTTTTCAGTTTCCCTGTTAGGGTTAATGGTTAGGGAAGGTTTACTGTTAGGGTTAAAGTAGGATTAGGGTTTAAGGTTAGGGTTAGTGAAACTTGTTTGGGCTTAGGATTATTGTTGGGTTATATCACTTTTCAGTTTTCCTGTTATAATAATTGAGCAGGCAACAATGTGAATTAGTTTACAAAGTTGTGCTTTGCGTTTCTTTCTTTCTGATGAAAACTTGTTTTTGGGCTTACATTTCGATATATCA
Organism: Meriones psammophilus; assembly: GCA_036365155.1. NCBI lineage: Eukaryota > Metazoa > Chordata > Mammalia > Rodentia > Muridae > Meriones > Meriones psammophilus. The sequence continues at coordinate 23,871 of JAEOAE010002988.1, forward strand.
CTTTTCAGATTTCCTGTATTCCTAATTGAGCCAGTGATACACATGTGATTCCGTTTAAAAGTAGTGCTTTGCTTTCTTGTTCTTAATATTTGAAACTTGTTCCTGTGCTGTACAAAGCGATATATCACTTTTCAGTTTTCTTCTATTCCTAATTTTTGAGCGACACACATGTGATTTAGTTTAAAAGTAGTGTTTGCGTTTCTGTTCTTCTGTTGGAAACTTGTTTCTGTGCTGTGCAGTGTGATATATCATTTTGCGTTTTCCTGTTATAATAATGGAGCAGGCGACACATATGTGAATTAGTTTACAAAGTTGTGCTTTGCGTTTCTGTTCTTTCGATTGAAACTTGTTTGTGTGCTGTACAGTGCGAGATAACACTTTTCCGTTTTCCTCTATTCCTAATTGTTTGAGGGAAACACATGTGATTCCGTTTAAAAGTAGTGCTTTGCTTTTCTGTTCTTCTGTTGGAAACTTGTTTCTGGGCTGTACAGTGTGATATATCACTTTTCAGTTTTCCTGTATTCCTAACTGAGTGAGTGGCACACAGGTGATTTAGTTTACAAAGTAGTGCTTTTGCGTTTATGTTCTTTCGTTGAAAAACTTATTCCTGTTAGGGGAACAAGTTAGGTTAGGTTTAGGTTTAGGGTTAGGTTAGGGTTAGGGTTAGGGTTTTAGGGTTAGGGTTAATGGTTAGGGTTAGGGTTAGGGTTAGGGTTAGTTTAGGGTTGTGTTGTGTTTAGGGTTAAGGTTTGGGTTAGGGTTAGGGTTAGATTTAGGGGCTTAGGGTTAGGGTTAGGGTTATATCACATTTCAGTTTTCCTGTTATAATAATTGAACAGGCAACATGTATGTCAATTAGTTTACAATGTTGTGCTTTGCGTTTCTGTTCTTTCAATGGAAACTTGTTCCTGTGCTGTACAGTTGGATATATCATCTTTCAGTTTTCCTGTTATAATATTTGAACAGGCGATCACGAATGTGAATTAGTTTACAAATTTGTGTTTTATGTTTTTTTTCTTTTCGATGAAAACTTGTTTCTTTGCAGTACATTTCAATATACCGCTTTTCATTTTTCCTGTATTCCTAATTGAGTGAGCAACACACATGTGATTTAGTTTACAAAGTAGTGCTTTTCGTTTATATTCTTTCTTGGAAACTTGTTCCTGTTAGGAACAAGTTAGGGTTAGGGTTAGGTTTAGGTTTAGGGTTAGGGGTTAGGGGGTTAATTTAGTTAGGGTTAGGTTAAGTTTAGGGTTAGGGTTAGGTTTAGTGTTGGGGCTTAGGGTTAGGGTTACAGGTTATATCACTTTTCAGTTTTCCTGTTATAATAAATGAACTGGCGACACGATTGTGAATTAGTTTACAAAGTTGTGCTTTGCGTTTCGGTTCTTTCGATGAAAACTTGTTTCTTTGCCATACATTTCGATTTATCGCTTTTCAGTTTCCCTGTATTCCTAGTTGAGTGAGTGATTCACATGTGATTTAGTTTACAAAGTACTGCTTTGCGTTTATATTCTTTCCTTGGAAACTTGTTCCTGGTAGGAAAAAGTTAGGGTTAGGTTTAGAGTTAGGGTTAGGGTTAGGGTTAGGGTTAGGTTAGGGTTAGGGTTAGGTTAGGGTTAGGGTTAGGGGTTAGGGTTATGGTTAGGTTTAGGTTTAGGTTTGGTTAGGGTTACGGGCGTAGTGTTAGGGTTAGGGTTATATCACTTTTCATTTTTTTTGTTATAATAATTGAACAGGCAACTCGAATGTGAATTAGTTTACAAAGTTGTGCTTTGCGTTTCTGTTCTTTCGATGAAAACTTGTTTGTTTGCCTTACATTTCGAAATATCGCTTTTCAGTTTTCCTGTATTTCTAATTGAGGGAGTGACACACATGTGATTCCGTTTAAATGTAGTGCATTGCTTTCCTGTTCTTTCATTGAAAATTGTTCCTGTGCTGTACAATGTGATATATCATTTTCAGTTTTCCTGTATTAATAATGGACACACATGTGATTTAGTTCACAAAGTAGTGCTTTGCATTTCTGTTATTCTGTTGAAACTTGTTTCTTGCTGTAAAGTGTGATATATCATTTTTCAGTTTCCCTGTTATAATAATTGACACATATGTGAATTAGTTTACAAAGTTGTGCTTTTGCGTTTCTGTTCTTTCCATGGAAACTTGTTTGTGTGCCGTACAGTGCGAGATAAAACTTTTCCGTTTTCCTCTCTTCCTAATAGAGAGAGTGAAACACATGTAATTCCGTTTAAAAGTAGTGCTTTGCTTTTCTGCTTTTCTGTTGGAAACTTGTTTCTGGGCTGTACAGTCGATATATCACTTTTCAGTTTTCCTGTATTCCTAATTGATCGAGTGGCACACATGTGATTTAGTTTACAAAGTAGTGTTTTGCGTATATGTTCTTTCCTTGGAAACTTGTTCCTGTTAGGAACAAGTTAGGGTTAGGTTTAGGGTTAGGGTTAGGGTTAGGGTTAGGGTTAGGTTTAGGATTAGGGTTAGGGTTAGGTTTAGGGTTAGGGTTAGGATTAGGGTTAGGGTTAGGGTTAGTGTTAGGGTTAGGGTGAGGGTTAGGGTTAGGGTTAGGGGCTTAGGTTTAGGATTAGGGTTATATCACTTTTCAATTTTCCTGTTATAATAATTGACCAGGCGACACGAATGTGATTTAGTTTACAAAGTTGTGCTTTGCGTTTCTGTTCTTTCGATTAAAACTTGTTTCTCTGCCCTACATTTCGATTTATCGCTTTTCAGTTTCCCTGTATTCCTAATTGTTTGAGCGATACACATGTGATTTAGTTTACAAAGTAGTGCTTTGTGTTTCTGTTCTTCTGTTGGAAACTTGTTTCTGTGCTGTATAGTGTGATATATTACTTTTCAGTTTTCCTTTTATAATAATTGCACGGGAGACACGTATGTGAATTAGTTTACAAAGTTGTGCTTTTCGTTTCTGTTCTTTCAATTAAAGCAGGTTCCTGTGCTATACAGTTCGATATATCACTTTTTCAGTTTTCCCGTTTTAGTAATGGAACGGGTGACACATATGTGAATAAGTTGACAAGTTGTGCTTTATGTTTCTGTTCTTTCGTTGAAACTTGTTTCTGTGCTGTACAGTGCATTATATCTCTTTTCAGTTTTCCTTTATTCCTAATTGAGCGAGTGGCACACATGTGATTTAGTTTACAAAGTAGTGCTTTGCCTTTCTGTTCTTTTCGTTGGAATCTTGTTCCTGTTAGGAACAAGTTAGGGTTAGGATTAGGGTTAGGGTTAGGGTTAGGGTTAGGGTTAGGTGCTTAGGGTTAGAGTGAGGTTATATCACTTTTCCGTTTTCATGTTAGGGTTAGGGTTAGGGTTAGGGTTAGGGTTAGGGTTAGTAGGGGTTAGGTTTAGGGTTATTTTTAGAGTTAGGGGCTTAGGTTTAGGATTAGGGTTATATCACTTTTCAGTTTTCCTGTTATAATAATTGAACAGGCGACATGAATGTGAATTAGTTTACAAAGTTGTGCTGTGCGTTTCTGTTCTTCTGTTGGAATGTTGTTTCTGTGCTGTATAGTGTGAAATATCACTTTTCAGTTTTCCTGTTATAATAATTGAACGGGGCGACACGTATGTGAATTAGTTTACAAAGTTTTGCTTTTCCTTTCTGTTCTTTCGATGAAAGCAGGTTCCTATGCTATACAGTTCGATATATCACTTTTCAGTTTTCCTGTTAAAATAATTGAACGCTTGACACGTATGTGAATTAGTTTACAAAGTTGTGCTTTTCGTTTCTCTTCTTTCGATGGAAACTTGTTTCTGTGTCATAGAGTCGAGGTAACACTTTTCAGTTTTCCTGTATTCCTAATTGAGCGAGCAACACACATGTGATTCCGTTTAAAAGTAGTGCTTTGCTTTTCTGTTCTTTCATTCAAAACTTGTTTCTGTGCTGTACAGTGCGTTATATCTCTTTTCAGTTTTCCTGTATTCCTAATTGAGCAAGTGGCACACATGTGCTTTAGTTCACAAAGTAGGGCTTTGCGTTTCTGTTCTTTCGTTGGAATATTGTTCCTGTTAGGAACAAGTTAGGGTTAGGATTAGGGTTAGTTTTTTTTAGGTTAGGGTTAGGGGGTTAGGGTTAGGGTTAGGGTTAGGGTTAGGGACTTAGGGTTAGGATTAGGGATATATCACTTTTCAGTTTTCCTGTTATAATAATTGAACAGGTGACACGAATGTGAATTAGTTTTCAATGTTGTGCTTTGTGTTTCTGTTCTTTCGATGAAAACTTGTTTCTTTGCCATATATTTCGATATATCGCTTTTCAGTTTCCCTGTATTCCTAATTGAGCGAGTGGCACACATGTGATATAGTTTACAAAGTAGTACTTTGCGTTTCTGTTCTTTTGATTGATACTTGTTTCTGTGCTGTACAGTGTGATATATCACTTTTCAGTTTTCCTGTTATAATAATTGAACGGGCAACACGTACGTGAATTAGTTTACAAATTTGTGCATTTCGTTTCTGTTCTTTCGATGGAAGCAGTTTCCTGTGCTATACAGTTCGATGTATCACTTATCAGTTTCCCTGTATTCCTAATTGAGTGAGCGACACAAATGTGATTTAGTTTACAAAGTACTGCTTTGCGTTTCTGTTCTTCTTTTGGAAACTTGTTTCTGTGCTGTACAGTGTGATATGTCACTTTTCAGTTTTCCTGTATAATAATTGAAAGGGCGATACGTATATGAATTAGTTTACAAAGTTGTGCTTTGCGTTTCTGTTCTTTCGATGGAAACTTGTTTCTGTGCTGTACAGTGTGATATATCACTTTTCAGTTTTCCTGTTATAAGAATTGAAAGGGCGATACGTATATGAATTAGTTTACAAAGTTGTGCTTTGCGTTTCTCTTCATTCGATGGAAACTTGTTTCTGTGCCATACAGTGCGAGATAAAACTTTTCACTTTCCTGTATTCCTAATTGAGCGAGTGACACACATGTGATTCCGTTTAAAAGTAGTGCTTTGCTTTTCTGTTCTTTCGTTCAAAACTTGTTCCTGTGCTGTACAGTGCGTTATATCTCTTTTCAGTTTTCCTGTATTCCTAATTGAGAGCGTGGCACACATGTGATTTAGTTTACAAAGTTGTGCTTTGCGTTTATGTTCTTTATTTGGAAACAGGTTCCTGTTAGGAACAAGTTAGGGTTAGGGTTAGGGTTAGGTTTAGCGTTAGGGGCTTAGGGTTAGGGTTAGGGTTAGGGTTAGGGTTAGGGTTAGGGTTAGGTTTAGGGTCAGGTTAGGGTTAGGGTTAGGGGCTTAGGGTTAGGGTTAGGGTTATATCACATTTTAGTTTTCTTGTTATAATAATTGAGCAGGCAACAAGAATGTGAATTAGTTTACAAAGTTGTGCTTTGTGTTTCTGTTCTTTCTATGGAAACTTGTTCCTGTGCTATACAGTTCGATATATCACTTTTCAGCTTTCCTGTTATAATAATTGAATGGGCGACACATATGTGAATTAGTTTACAAAGTTGTGCTTTGCGTTTCTCTACTTTCGATGGAAACTTCTTTCTGTGCCATAAAGTGCGAGATAACACTATTCAGTTTTCCTGTATTCCTAATTGAGCTAGCGACACACATGTGATTCCATTAAAAGTATTGCTTTGCTTTTCTGTTCTTTTTGTTCAAACTTGTTCCTGTGCTCTACAGTGCGTTATATCACTTTTCAGTTTTCCTGTATTCCTAATTGAGCGAGTGGCACACATGTGATTTAGATTACAAAGTGGTGCTTTAAGTTTATGTTCTTTCATTGGAAACTTGTTCCTGTTAGGAACAAGTTAGTGTTAGTGTTAGGGTTACGGTTAGGGTTTGGGTTAGGGTTAGGGTTAGGGGGTTAGGGTTAGGGTTAGGGTTAGGGTTAGGTTAGGGTTAGGGTTAGGTTTAGTTGGTTAGGGTTAGGGTTAGGGTTAGGGGCTTAGGGTTAGGATTAGGTTTAGGGTTAGGTTTAGGGTTAGGGGTTAGGGTTAGGGGCTTAGGGTAGGGTTAGGGTTATATCACTTTTCAATTTTCCTGTTATAATAATTGAACAGGCGACACGAATGTGAATTACTTTACAAAGTTGTGCTTTGCGTTTCTGTTCTTTCGATGAAAACTTGTTTCTGTGCCATACATTTCGATATCTCGCTTTTCAGTTTTCCTGTTTTCCTAATTGAGCGAGCGACACACATGTGATTTAGTTTACAAAGTAGTGCTTTCCGTTTCTGTTCTTCTGTTGGAAACTTGATTCTGTGCTGTACAGTGTGATATGTCACTTTTCAGTTTTCCTGTTATATTAAATGAACGGATGACATGTATGTGAATTAGTTTACAAAGTTGTGCTTTGAGTTTCTGTTCTTTCGATGGAAACTTGTTCCTGTGCTGTACAGTTCGATATATCACCATTCAGTTTTCCTGTTATAATAATTGAATGGGCAACAAGTATGTGAATTACTTTACAAAGTTATGCTTTGCGTTTCTCTTCTTTTGATGGAAACTTGTTTCTGTGCCTTACAGTGCGAGATAACACTTTTCAGTTTTCCTGTATTCCTAATTGAGCTAGCGACACACATGTGATTACTTTAAAAAGTAGCGCTTTGCTTTTCTGTTCTTTCTTTCAAAACTTGTTCCTGTGCTGTACAGTGCGTTATATCTCTTTTCATTTTTCCTGTATTCCTAATTGAGCGAGTGGCACACATGTGATTTAGTTTACAAAGTAGTGCTTTGCCTTTCTGTTCTTTCGTTGGAAACTTGTTCCTGTTAGGAACAAGTTAGGGTTAGGATTAGGTTAGGGTTAGGTTAGGGGCTTAGGGTTAGGGTTAGGGTAAGGGGCTTAGGGTTAGGGATAGGGTTATATCACTTTTCAGTTTTCCTGTTTTAATAATTGAACGGACAACACGAATGTGAATTAGTTTACAAAGTTGTGCTTTGCGTTTCTGTTCTTTCAATGGAAAACTTCTTTCTTTGCCATAAATTTGATTTAGATTTCAGTTTTCAGTTTTCCTGTATTCCTAATTTAGTTTACAAAATATTGGTTTGCGTTTCTGTTCTTTCGATGGAAACTTCTTTCTGTGCCATAAAGTGATAAGACTTTCAGTTTTCCTGTATTCCTAACAAAGTGACACACATGTGATTATTTTACAAAGTAGTGCTTTGCATTTCTGTTCTTTTGTTGGAAACTTGTTTCTGTTAGGAAGAAATTAGGGTTAGGATTAGGGTTAGGGTTAGGGTTAGGGGCTTAGGGTTAGGATTAGGTTTAGGGTTAGGTTTAGGGTTAGGGTTAGGGTTAGGGGCTTAGGGTAGGGTTAGGGTTATATCACTTTTCAGTTTTCCTGTTATAATAATTGAACGGACGACACGTATGTGAATTAGTTTACAAAGTTGTGCTTTGTTTTTCTGTTCTTTCGATGGAAACTTGTTCCTGTGCTGTACAGTTCGATATATCACTTTTCAGTTTTTCTGTTATAATAATTGAATGGGCGACACATATGTGAATAAGTTGACAAGTTGTGCTTTGCGTTTCTGTTCTTTCGTTCGAAACTTGTTTCTGTGCTGTACAGTGCATTATATCTCTTTTCAGTTTTCCTTTATTCCTAATTGAGCGAGTGGCACACATGGGATTCCATTAAAAAGCAGTGCTTTGCTTTTCTGTTCTTTTGTTCGAAACTTGTTCCTGTGCTATACAGTGCGTTATATCACTTTTCAGTTTTCCTGTATTCCTAATTGAGCGAGTGGCACACATGTGATTTAGTGTACAAAGTTTTACGTTTATGTTCTTTCCTTGATAACTTGTTCCTTTTAGGAACAAGTTAGGGGTTAGGTTAGGTTAGGTTAGGGTTAGGGGTTAGGGTTAGGGTTAGGGTTAGGGTTAGGGTTAGGGTTAGGGGCTTAGGGTTAGGATTAGGGTTATATCACTTTTCAATTTCCTGTTATAATAATTGAACTGGCTACACGAATGTGAATTAGTTTACAAAGTTGTGCTTTTCATTTCTGTTCTTTCGATGAAAACTTGTTTCTGAGCCAAACATTTCGATATATTGCTTTTCAGTTTCCCTGTATTCCTAATTGAGCGAGCGAAACACATGTGATTTAGTTAACAAAGTAGTGCCTGCGTTTTATGTTCTTCTGTTGGAAACTTGATTCTGTGCTGTACAGTGTGATATATCACTTTTCAGTTTTCCTGTTATAATAATTGAACGGACGACACGTATGTGAATTAGTTTACAAAGTTGTGCTTTGCGTTTCTCTTCTTTCGATGGAAACTTATTTCTGTGCCTTACAATGCGAGATAACACTTTTCAGTTTTCCTGTATTCCTAATTGAGCGAGTGACATGCATATGATTCCGTTTAAAAGTAGTGCTTTGCTTTTCTGTTCTTTCGTTCAAAACTTGTTCCTTTGCTGTACAGTGCGTTATATCTCTTTTCAGTTTTCCTGTATTCATAATTGAGCGAGTGGCACACATGTGATTTAGTTTACAAAGTAGTGCTTTGCTTTTCTGTTCTTTTGTTCGAAACTTGTTCCTGTGCTTTACAGTGTGTTATATCACTTTTCAGTTTTCCTGTATTCCCGAATTGAGTGAGTGGCACACATGTGGTTTAATTTACAAAGTAGTGTTTTGCGTTTCTGTTCTTTCGTTGGAAACTTGTTCCTGTTAGGAACAAGTTAGGGTTAGGATTAGGGTTAGGATTAGGGTTAGGGTTAGGGTTAGGGGCTTAGGGTTAGTGTTAGGTTTAGGGTTAGGTTTAGAGTTAGGTTTAGGGTTAGGGTTAGGGTTAGGGGCTTAGGCTTAGGGTTAGGGTTATATCACTTTTCAGTTTTCCTGTTTTAATAATTGAACGGACAACACGAATGTGAATTAGTTTACAAAGTTGTGTTGTGCTGCGTTTCCGTTCTTTCAATGAAAACTTATTTTTTTGCCATACATTTCGATTTATACTTTTCAGTTTCCCTGTATTCCTAATTGAGTGAGCGACACACATGTGATTTAGTTTTACAAAATAGTGGTTTGCGTTTCTGTTCTTTCGTTGGAAACTTGTTCCTGTGGGTTAGGGTTAGGGTTAGGCTTAGGGTTAGGATTAGGGTTAGGCGCTTAGGTTTAGGGTTAGCGTTAGGGTTAGTGTTAGGGTTAGAGTCTTAGGGTTAGGGTGAGGGTTATATCTCTTTTCAGTTTTTGTTATAATAATTGAAAAGGCGACACACTAATATAATTAGTTTACAAGGTAGTGCTTTGAGATTCGATTCTTCTGTTGGAAACTTGTTTCTGTGCTGTACAGTGTGATATATCACTTTTCAGTTTTCCTGTTATAATAATTGAACATGCGACACGTATGTGAATTAGTTTACAAAGTTTAGCTTTTCGTTTCTGTTCTTTCGATGGAAGCAGGTTCCTGTGCTGTACAGTTCGATATATCATTTTTCAGTTTTCCTGTTATAATAATTGAACGGGCGACACGAATGTGAATTAGTTTACAAATTTGTGCTTTGAGTTTCTGTTCTTTCGATGAAAACTTGTTTCTTTGCCAAACATTTCGATGTATCGCTTTTCAGTTTTCCTGTATTCCTAATTGAGCCAGCGTCACACATGTGATTCCGTTTAAAAGTAGTCCTTTGCTTTTCTGTTCTTTCATTCAACACTTGTTCCTGTGCTGTACCGTGCGTTATATCAATTTTAAGTTTTCCTGTATTCCTAACTGAGCGAGTGGCACACATGTGATTTAGTTTACAAAGTAGTGGTTTGGTTTATGTTCTTTCGTTGGAAACTTGTTCCTTTTAGGAACAAGTTAGCGTTAGGGTTAGGGTTAGGGTTAGGGGCTTAGGGTTAGGTTTAGGGTTAGGGTTTAGGGTTAGGGTTAGGGGCTTAGGGTTAGGATTAGGGTTATATCACTTTTTCAGTTTTCCTGTTATAATAATTGAACAGGCAACACGAATGTGAATTAGTTCACAAATTGTGCTTTGCGTATCTGTTCTTTCGATGAAAACTTGTTTCTTTTCAGTACTTTTCGATTTATCGCTTTTCAGTTTCCCTGTATTCCTAATTGAGTGAGCGACACACATGTGTTTTAGTTTACAAAGTATTGCTTTGCTTTTCTGTTCTGTTGGAAACTTGTTTCTGTGCTGTATAGTGTGATATATCACTTTTCAGTTTTCCTGTTATAATAATTGAACGGGCGACACGTATGTGAATTAGTTTACAAAGTTGTGTTTTCGTTTCTGTTCTTTCAATGGAAGTAGGTTCCTGTGCTGTACAGTTCGATATATCACTTTTCAGTTTTCCTGTTATAATAATTTAACGGGTGACACGTATGTGAATTAGTTTACAAAGTTTTGCTTTGCGTTTCTGTTCTTTCCATGAAAACTTGTTTCTTTGCCGTACATTTCGATATATCGCTTTTCAGTGAAAGACTCCCGATGTGTTTCTTCCGTCAGGGAGACTCCCTCCCAAGGATGAACGAGACCAATTCGGATGCAAACAGCAAGAGGCTTTATTTTGATACACGGGTACCCGGGGTGACAAAGTCTCTCGGAGGACTTTGCGCACCCCCTGAGGGGAAAGCTGGGTTTTTATAGGGTCTCAGACCAAAAGCGCGGTTACAGGAGCGAGAAGTATAGTTACAGGGAGCTGATTGGTACATTGAAATGAGACCACAACTTGAGTCAGAGTTTGGCAGGGACACCATGATATCTAGAACTGGGTGGTCGGAATGGTCATGATGACTCTCAATCTTGGCACCGCCACCTGTTGTTTGTCTTAGGGCTCCTATCTCAGCTGGAACAGTCTCAATATTTGTCTTAGGGCCCCTATCTCAGCTGGAACAGTCTCACAAACTTCTCATATGCGTGGTCAGCACAAATTGATTTTTGGCTCAACTGGGGCAGCCTGACTGCAGATATCCCCAGCAGCTGGGTCTCTTCAGCTAGTTCCCTCCCTAGCTCACAGAGTTTCTCAAAGCAGTGGTAGCCTTCAGAGTTTCTCAAAACAGTGCTGTACAAAATGACATTAACTATTAGCTGTTTCTAACTTTTGGTGAGGCGGGGGTCTTTCATTCCCCCCTTTTTCTTCTAACTTAAAATGGAATCTTTCATTCTAGGGCCTAGGGAGAGTTAATTTCTGTCTCCTGCTCTTTAAACTGATGATACTGCTGGGTTAACACCAAGGCTTGTATGACAGAGAGCCGGTCTTTCATGAACTAGATCATCCGATTTAGGATGCAAGGCCCAAATAACAGAATCAGGGGGATTATGATTAAGGGGCCCATGAGGGAGGAGACTAGGGTGGTGAAACAGGGGGCTTTATTGAACCAACTCTCGTACCAGCTTTGTCCTGACTCAAAGAACTGCTGTCTCTGTCTGAGTCTTCCTTTAAGCCAAGGAGAACTATTACAGAGTCTCTCTAGACTTTTAGCCCAGTTGCTGCAATATTAGTGTCCATTTCAGCTAAGCAGATGCCCAAGATAATAGCTAATGCCAGGGAGCCCCTTTTGACTTAGCGTTTCAGCCTGCTAGGGGGGATTTGGGCGTAGATCCGTCTTCTGGAGCTTCTTCGAGCTGACCGTTGGACCGTAGGCATCAGGGGCTAGGGAGGCTGAAATGCCAGTCAAAGGCTGGGCAATAAGGGAGTCCCAAGCATCTGGTACATTGATCCACCCGAAGAGGCAGGGAGCAATCATGTCAGTTTCCAGGAAGTCCAGATTTCAGCTTGCAGCCCAGAGTCAACCAGGTGAAAATCTGCTGAGACAAATTCAGACTGGAGACAGAAGTTAAAATTTGTCTATTAAATGGGAAAGATCAGGGAAAATCTCATTTGTGATCCTTTTGAGCTATGCCAGATCCAGGTCACATCCTGAAACTCATATGAAATTTTAGTGCAAAAAAGAGAATATACTCAGAAAAGTAGCATATCAGCAAATTAAACATTTTGAAAGTAACAGGTAAAACTGCATCCCACTGAATGAGTATCAGTTAGCGGTTTTTTTTTTTTTTTTTTGTAACCTTTATACATAACCTAAGTGTGTCCACAGTAACATTTTTTTTTCTGTGGGCATAGCTGTTGGTAATTTGCCACGAATGGAGCTTGGCCATTTTTATACACTCTGCATATACTTTTAGCTCTCACTTCCATGTTTATGGAAAGTTAGGCAGAAATACCTTATTGGCTTTAGTATTAAACTCTGGATGCTTGGACTTTTTTTTTAATAAAGCAACTAGAAGGAATAGGTTTTAAGGAATAGGTTTTACTTGTTTCTGTGCTGTACAGTGTGATATATCACTTTTCAGTTTTCCTGTTATAATAATTGAACGGGCAACAAGTATGTGAATTAGTTTACAAATTTGTGCATTTAGTTTCTGTTCTTTCGATGGAAGCAGTTTCCTGTGCTATACAGTTCGATGTATCGCTTATCAGTTTCCCTGTATTCCTAATTGAGTGAGCGACACAAATGTGATTTAGTTTACAAAGTAGTGCTTTGCGTTTCTGTTCTTCTTTTGGAAACTTGTTTCTGTGCTGTACAGTGTGATATGTCACTTTTCAGTTTTCCTGTATAATAATTGAAAGGGCGATACCTATATGAATTAGTTTACACAGTTGTGCTTTGCGTTTCTCTTCTTTCGATGGAAACTTGTTTCTGTGCCATACAGTGCGAGATAAAACTTTTCACTTTCCTGTATTCCTAATTGAGCGAGCGACACACATGTGATTCCGTTTAAAAGTAGTGCTTTGCTTTTCTGTTCTTTCGTTCAAAACTTTTTCCTGTGCTGTACAGTGCATTATATCTCTTTTCAGTTTTCCTGTATTCCTAATTGAGAGCGTGGCACACATGTGATTTAGTTTACAAAGTTGTGCTTTGCGTTTATGTTCTTTCGTTGGAAACAGGTTCCTGTTAGGAACAAGTTAGGGTTAGGGTTAGGGTTAGGTTTAGGGTAGGGGCTTAGGGTTAGGGTTAGGGTTAGGGTTAGGGTTAGGGTTAGGGTTAGGGTTGAGGGTTAGGGTTAGGTTTAGGGTCAGGGTTAGGGGCTTAGGGTTAGGGTTAGGGTTATATCACATTTTAGTTTTCTTGATATAATAATTGAGCAGGCAACACGAATGTGAATTAGTTTACAAAGTTGTGCTTTGCGTTTCTGTTCTTTCTATGGAAACTTGTTTCTCTGCCCTACATTTCGATTTATCGCTTTTTCAGTTTCCCTGTATTCCTAATTGTGTGAGTGATACACATGTGATTTAGTTTACAAAGTAGTGCTTTGTGTTTCTGTTCTTATGTTGGAAACTTGTTTCTGTGCTGTATAGTGTGATATAGCACTTTTCAGGTTTCCTGTTATAATAATTGAACGGGCGACACGTATGTGAATTAGTTTACAAAGTTGTGCATTTCGTTTCTGTTCTTTCAATTGAAGCAGGTTCCTGTGCTATACAGTTCGATATATCACTTTTCAGTTTTCCCGTTTTAATAATGTAACTGGCAACACATATGTGAATTAGTTGACAAGTTGTGCTTTGTGTTTCTGTTCTTTCAATGAAACTTGTTTCTGTTGTGTACAGTGTGTTATATCTCTTTTCAGTTTTCCTTTATTCCTAATTGAGCAAGAGGCACAAATGTAATTTAGTTTACAAAGTAGTGCTTTATGTTTCTGTTCTTTTCATTGGAATCTTGTTCCTGTTAGGAACAAGTTAGGTTAGGATTAGGGTTAGGTTAGGTTAGGGGTTAGGGTGAGGGTTAGGTTAGGGTAGGGTAAGGGTTAGGGTTAGGGTTAGGGTTAGGGTTAGGGCTTAGGTTAGGGTGAGGGTCATATCACTTTTCAGTTTTCATGTTATAATAACTGAACAGGCGACACACTAATATGAATTAGTTTACAAAGTTGTGCTGTGCATTTCTCTTCTTTTCGATGAAAAACTTGTTCCTGTTAGTAACAAGTTAGGGTTAGGTTAGGATTAGGGTTAGGGTTAGGGTTAGGGTTAGGTTAGGGGTTAGGTTAGGGTTATTTTTTAGAGTTAGGGGCTTAGGTTTAGGATTAGGGTTATATCACTTTTCAGCTTTCCTGTTATAATAATTGAACAGGCGACACGAATGTGAATTAGTTTACAATGTTGTGCTTTGTGTTTCTGTTCTTTCGATTAAAACTTGTTTCTTTGCCATATATTTCGATATATCGCTTTTCAGTTTCCCTGTATTCCTAATTGAGCGAGTGGCACACATGTGATATAGTTTACCAAGTAGTACTTTGCGTTTCTGTTCTATTGTTGGATACTTGTTTCTATGCTGTACAGTGTGATATATCACTTTTCAGTTTTCCTGTTATAATAATTGAACGGGCAACACGTATGTGAATTAGTTTACAAATTTGTGCATTTCGTTTCTGTTCTTTCAATGGAAGCATTTTCCTGTGCTATACAGTTCGATGTATCACTTATCAGTTTCCCTGTATTCCTAATTGAGTGAGCGACACAAATGTGATTTAGTTTACAAAGTAGTGCTTTGCGTTTCTGTTCTTCTTTTGGAAACTTGTTTCTGTGCTGTACAGTGTGATATGTCACTTTTCAGTTTTCCTGTATAATAATTGAAAGGGCGATACGTATATGAATTAGTTTACAAAGTTGTGCTTTGCGTTTCTGTTCTTTCGATGGAAAAACTTGTGATAAATCACTTTTCAGTTTTCCTGTTATAAGAATTGAAAGGGCGATACGTGTATGAATTAGTTTACAAAGTTGTGCTTTGCGTTTCTCTTCTTTCGATGGAAACTTGTTTCTGTGCCATACAGTGCGAGATAAAACTTTTCACTTTCCTGTATTCCTAATTGAGCTAGCGACACACATGTGATTCCGTTTAAAAGTAGTGCTTTGCTTTTCTGTTCTTTCGTTCAAAACTTGTTCCTGTGCTGTACAGTGCATTATATCTCTTTTCAGTTTTCCTGTATTCCTAATTGAGAGCGTGGCACACATGTGATTTAGTTTACAAAGTTGTGCTTTGCGTTTATGTTCTTTCGTTGGAAACAGGTTCCTGTTAGGAACAAGTTAGGGTTAGGGTTAGGGTTAGGTTTAGGGGTAGGGGCTTAGGGTTAGGGTTAGGGTTAGGGTTAGGGTTAGGGTTAGGGTTAGGGTTAGGTTTAGGTTAGGGTCAGCTGGGTTAGGGGCTTAGGGTTAGGGTTAGGGTTATATCACATTTTAGTTTTCTTGATATAATAATTGAGCAGGCAACACGAATGTGAATTAGTTTACAAAGTTGTGCTTTGCGTTTCTGTTCTTTCTATGGAAACTTGTTTCTCTGCCCTACATTTCGATTTATCGCTTTTCAGTTTCCCTGTATTCCTAATTGTGTGAGTGATACACATGTGATTTAGTTTACAAAGTAGTGCTTTGTGTTTCTGTTCTTATGTTGGAAACTTGTTTCTGTGCTGTATAGTGTGATATAGCACTTTTCAGGTTTCCTGTTATAATAATTGAACGGGCGACACGTATGTGAATTAGTTTACAAAGTTGTGCATTTCGTTTCTGTTCTTTCAATTGAAGCAGGTTCCTGTGCTATACAGTTCGATATATCACTTTTCAGTTTTCCCGTTTTAATAATGTAACTTGCAACACATATGTGAATTAGTTGACAAGTTGTGCTTTGTGTTTCTGTTCTTTCAATCGAAACTTGTTTCTGTTGTGTACAGTGTGTTATATCTCTTTTCAGTTTTCCTTTATTCCTAATTGAGCGAGAGGCACAAATGTAATTTAGTTTACAAAGTAGTGCTTTTGTTTCTGTTCTTTCATTGGAATCTTGTTCCTGTTAGGAACAAGTTAGGGTTAGGATTAGGGTTAGGGTTAGGGTTAGGGTTAGGGTTAGGGTAGGGTTAGGGTTAGGGTAGGGTTAGGGTTAGGGTTAGGGTTAGGGTTAGGGGGCTTAGGGCTTAGGGTTGAGGGTCATATCACTTTTCAGTTTTCATGTTATAATAACTGAACAGGCGACACGCAATATGAATTAGTTTACAAAGTTGTGCTGTGCATTTCTCTTCTTTCGATGAAAACTTGTTCCTGTTAGTAACAAGTTAGGGTTAGGGTTAGGATTAGGGTTAGGGTTAGGGTTAGGGTTTGGGGTTAGGGTTAGGGTTATTTTTAGAGTTAGGGGCTTAGGTTTAGGATTAGGGTTATATCACTTTTCAGCTTTCCTGTTATAATAATTGAACAGGCGACACGAATGTGAATTAGTTTACAATGTTGTGCTTTGTGTTTCTGTTCTTTTCGATTAAAACTTGTTTCTTTGCCATATATTTCGATATATCGCTTTTCAGTTTCCTTTTGTATTCCTAATTGATAGTGGCACACATGTGATATAGTTTACCAAGTAGTACTTTGCGTTTCTGTTCTATTGTTGGATACTTGTTTCTATGCTGTACAGTGTGATATATCACTTTTCAGTTTTCCTGTTATAATAATTGAACGGGCAACACGTATGTGAATTAGTTTACAAATTTGTGCATTTCGTTTCTGTTCTTTCAATGGAAGCATTTTCCTGTGCTATACAGTTCGATGTATCACTTATCAGTTTCCCTGTATTCCTAATTGAGTGAGCGACACAAATGTGATTTAGTTTACAAAGTAGTGCTTTGCGTTTCTGTTCTTCTTTTGGAAACTTGTTTCTGTGCTGTACAGTGTGATATGTCACTTTTCAGTTTTCCTGTATAATAATTGAAAGGGCGATACGTATATGAATTAGTTTACAAAGTTGTGCTTTGCGTTTCTGTTCTTTCGATGGAAACTTGCTTCTTTGTTGTACAGTGTGATAAATCACTTTTCAGTTTTCCTGTTATAAGAATTGAAAGGGCGATACGTGTATGAATTAGTTTACAAAGTTGTGCTTTGCGTTTCTCTTCTTTCGATGGAAACTTGTTTCTGTGCCATACAGTGCGAGATAAAACTTTTCACTTTCCTGTATTCCTAATTGAGCTAGCGACACACATGTGATTCCGTTTAAAAGTAGTGCTTTGCTTTTCTGTTCTTTCGTTCAAAACTTGTTCCTGTGCTGTACAGTGCATTATATCTCTTTTCAGTTTTCCTGTATTCCTAATTGAGGCGTGGCACACCTTTGATTTTGGTTTACAAAGTTGTGCTTTGCGTTTATGTTCTTTCGTTGGAAACAGGTTCCTGTTAGGAACAAGTTAGGGTTAGGGTTAGGGTTAGGTTTAGGGGTAGGGGCTTAGGGTTAGGGGTTAGGGTTAGGGTTAGGGTTAGGGTTAGGTTAGGTTTAGGGTCAGGGTTAGGGGCTTAGGGTTAGGGTTAGGGTTATATCACATTTTAGTTTTCTTGATATAATAATTGAGCAGGCAACACGAATGTGAATTAGTTTACAAAGTTGTGCTTTGCGTTTCTGTTCTTTCTATGGAAACTTGTTTCTCTGCCCTACATTTCGATTTATCGCTTTCCAGTTTCCCTGTATTCCTAATTGTGTGAGTGATACACATGTGATTTAGTTTACAAAGTAGTGCTTTGTGTTTCTGTTCTTATGTTGGAAACTTGTTTCTGTGCTGTATAGTGTGATATAGCACTTTTCAGGTTTCCTGTTATAATAATTGAGCAGGCGACACGTATGTGAATTAGTTTACAAAGTTGTGCATTTCGTTTCTGTTCTTTCAATTGAAGCAGGTTCTGTGCTATACAGTTCGATATATCACTTTTCAGTTTTCCCGTTTTAATAATGTAACTTGCAACACATATGTGAATTAGTTGACAAGTTGTGCTTTGTGTTTCTGTTCTTTCAATCGAAACTTGTTTCTGTTGTGTACAGTGTGTTATATCTCTTTTCAGTTTTCCTTTATTCCTAATTGAGCGAGAGGCACAAATGTAATTTAGTTTACAAAGTAGTGCTTTGCGTTTCTGTTCTTTCGTTGGAATCTTGTTCCTGTTAGGAACAAGTTAGGGTTAGGATTAGGGTTAGGGTTAGGGTTAGGGTTAGGGTGAGGGTTAGGGTTAGGGTTAGGGTAGGTTAAGGGTTAGGGTTAGGGTTAGGGTTAGGGTTAGGGGCTTAGGGTTAGGGTGAGGGTCATATCACTTTTCAGTTTTCATGTTATAATAACTGAACAGGCGACACGAATATGAATTAGTTTACAAAGTTGTGCTGTGCATTTCTCTTCTTTCGATGAAAACTTGTTCCTGTTAGTAACAAGTTAGGGTTAGGGTTAGGATTAGGGTTAGGGTTAGGGTTAGGGGTTAGGGTTAGGGTTATTTTTAGAGTTAGGGGCTTAGGTTTAGGATTAGGGTTATATCACTTTTCAGCTTTCCTGTTATAATAATTGAACAGGCGACACGAATGTGAATTAGTTTACAATGTTGTGCTTTGTGTTTCTGTTCTTTCGATTAAAACTTGTTTCTTTGCCATATATTTCGATATATCGCTTTTCAGTTTCCTTGTATTCCTAATTGAGCGAGTGGCACACATGTGATATAGTTTACCAAGTAGTACTTTGCGTTTCTGTTCTATTGTTGGATACTTGTTTCTATGCTGTACAGTGTGATATATCACTTTTCAGTTTTCCTGTTATAATAATTGAACGGGCAACACGTATGTGAATTAGTTTACAAATTTGTGCATTTCGTTTCTGTTCTTTCAATGGAAGCATTTTCCTGTGCTATACAGTTCGATGTATCACTTATCAGTTTCCCTGTATTCCTAATTTAGTGAGCGACACAAATGTGATTTAGTTTACAAAGTAGTGCTTTGTGTTTCTGTTCTTCTTTTGGAAACTTGTTTCTGTGCTGTACAGTGTGATATGTCACTTTTCAGTTTTCCTGTATAATAATTGAAAAAGGCGTCATTATATGAATTAGTTTACAAAGTTGTGCTTTGCGTTTCTGTTCTTTCGATGGAAACTTGCTTCTTTGCTGTACAGTGTGATAAATCACTTTTCAGTTTTCCTGTTATAAGAATTGAAAGGGCGATACGTGTATGAATTAGTTTACAAAGTTGTGCTTTGCGTTTCTCTTCTTTCGATGGAAACTTGTTTCTGTGCCATACAGTGCGAGATAAAACTTTTCACTTTCCTGTATTCCTAATTGAGCGAGCGACACACATGTGATTCCGTTTAAAAGTAGTGCTTTGCTTTTCTGTTCTTTCGTTCAAAACTTGTTCCTGTGCTGTACAGTGCGTTATATCTCTTTTCAGTTTTCCTGTATTCCTAATTAAGCGAGTGGCACACATGTGATTTAGTTTACAAAGTTGTGCTTTGCGTTTATGTTCTTTCGTTGGAAACTTGTTCCTGTTAGGAACAATTTAGGGTTAGGTTTAGGGGTAGTTAGGGTTAGGGTTAGGGTTAGGGTTAGGTTTTAGGGGGGCTTAGGGTTAGGATTAGGGTTATATCACTTTTCAGTTTTCCTGTTATAATAATTGAACAGGAGACACGAATGTGAATTAGTTTACAATGTGCTTTGTGTTTCTGTTCTTTCGAAGAAAACTTGTTTCTTTGCCATATATTTCGATATATTGCTTTTCAGTTTCCCTGTATTCCTAATTGAGTGAGCGACACACATGTGAATTAGTTTACAAAGTATGCTTTGCGTTTCTGTTCTTCTGTTGTAAACTTGATTCTGTGCTGTACAGTGTGATATATCACTTTTCAGTTTTCCTGTTATAATAATTGAACGGGCGACACGTATGTGAATTAGTTTAAAAAAGTTGTGCTTTGCGTTTCTCTTCTTTCGATGGAAACTTGTTTCTGTGCCTTTCAGTGCGAGATAACACTTTTCAGTTTTCCAGTATTCCTAATTGAGCGAGTGACACAAATGTGATTCCACTGAAAAGTAGTGCTTTGCTTTTCTGTTCTTTTGTTTGAAACTTGTTCCCGTGATGTACAGTGCGTTATATCACTTTTTTTTTCCTGTATTCCAAATTGAGCGAGTGGCACCCATGTGATTTAGTTTACAAAGTAGTGCTTTGCGTTTATGTTCTTTCTTTGGAAACTTGTTAGGATTAGGGTTAGGGTTAGGTTCAGGGTTAGAGTTAGGGGCTTAGTGATAGGGTTAGGGTTAGGGTTAGGGTTAGGGGCTTTGGGTTAGGGTTAGGGTTAGCGTTAGCGTTAGGGTTAGGGTTCAGGTTAGGGTTAGGGTTAGGGTTAGGGTTAGGGTTAGCGTTAGGTTTAGGGTTAGGGTTAGGGTTCGGAGGTTAGGGTTGGGTTAGGGTTATGTTCAGGGTTAGAGTTAGGGGCTTAGTGACAGGGTTAGGGTTAGGGTTAGGGTTAGGGGCTTTGGGTTATGGGTTAGGGTCAAGCGTTAGCGTTAGGGTTAGGGTTGTTAGGGTTAGGGTTAGGGTTAGGGGCTTAGGGTTAGGGTTAGGGTTAGCGTTAGGTTAGGGTTAGGGTTAGGGTTAGGGTTAGGGTTAGGGTTAGGGTTGGAGTTTAGGGTTAGGGTTAGGGTGAGGTTATATCACTTTTCAGTTTTCCTGTTATAATAATTGAACAGCGACATGATTGTGAATTAGTTTACAAAGTTGTGCTTTCCCTTTCTGTTCTTTTGATGAAAACTTGTTTCTTTGCCATACATTTCGTTTTATCACTTTTCAGTTTTCCTGTATTTCTAATACAGTGGCGACACACATGTGATTTAGTTTACAAAGTACTGCTTTGTGTTTCTGTTCTTTGTTGGAAACTTGTTTCTGTGGTGTACAGTCTTGAGATAACACTTTTCAGTTTTCCTGTATTCTAATTGATATCCCCAGCAGCTGGGTCTCTTCAGCTAGTTCCCTAGGTAGCCCACAGAGTTTCTCAAAACAGTGGTATCCTTCAGAGTTTCTCAAAACAGTGCTGTACATAATGACATTAACTATTAGCTGCTTCTAACTTTTTGGTGAGGCGGGGTCTTTCATTCCCCCTTTTTCTTCTAACTTAGAATGGAATCGTTCATTCTAGGGCCTAGGAGAGTTTAATTTCTGTCTCCTGCTGTTTAAACTGATGATACTGCTGGGTTAACACCAGCGCTTGTATGACAGAGGCGGTGGCTTTATTGAACCAACTCGTACCAGCTTTGTCCTGACTCAAAAACTGCTGTCTCTGTCTGAGTCTTCCTTTAAGCCAAGGAGAACTATTACAGGGTCTCTCTAGACTTTTAGCCCAGTTGCTGCAATATTAGTGTCCATTTCAGCTAAGCAGATGCCCAAGATAATAGCTAATGCCAGGAGCCCCTTTTGACTTAGCGTTTCAGCCTGCTAGGGGATTTGGGCGTAGATCCGTCTTCTGGAGCTTCTTGAGCTGACCGTTGGACCGTAGGCATCAGGGGCTAGGGAGGCTGAAATGCCAGTCAAAGGCTGGGCAATAAGGAGTCCCAAGCATCTGGTTCATTGATCCACCCGAAGAGGCAGGGAGCAATCATGTCAGTTTCAGGAAGTCAGATTTCAGCTTGCAGCCCAGAGTCAACCAGGTGAAAATCTGCTGAGACAAATTCAGACTGGAGACAGAAGTTAAAATTTGTCTATTAAATGGGAAAGATCAGGGAAAATCTCATTTGTGATCCTTTTTGAGCTATGCCAGATCCAGGTCACATCCTGAAACTCATATGAAATTTTAGTGCAAAAAAGAGAATATACTCAGAAAAGTAGCATATCAGCAAATTAAACATTTTGAAAGTAACAGGTAAAACTGCATCCCACTGAATGAGTATCAGTTAGCGGTTTTTTTTTTTTTTTTTTTTTTTTTTTGTAACCTTTATACATAACCTAAGTGTGTCCACAGTAACATTTTTTTTTCTGTGGGCATAGCTGTTGGTAATTTGCCACGAATGGAGCTTGGCCATTTTTATACACTCTGCATATACTTTTAGCTCTCACTTCCATGTTTATGGAAAGTTAGGCAGAAATACCTTATTGGCTTTAGTATTAAACTCTGGATGCTTGGACTTTTTTTAACAAAGCAACTAGAAGCAATAGGAATAGGTTTTAAGATGTTTCTGTGTCAAAATCTACCCCAAAATGGCAGATATTAAGAATACCATACTAAAAGCTATGACTTTTGGGTCAGATACACACATTAAACAGATGTTTTTAAAATAATGAGAAGCACCTTTAAGTCTATCTCCAGAAGCCAACCAAAGGAAATTAAAATCTTAACATGGTGACTGAATAATAAGCAGTTAATGCTCCATTAACTTATCAGAACTTTATTGATCAATGCCTAAATTCTGAACTTCTGAAATCTTATAACATAAGTACAACAGTAGCAAAGAGGGGAGAGATTTAAAGTATCTCTCATTTTAATCTGCTTTAAAATATTTTTACCTCTTGATAACTTATATACTTTTTTTAAAAAAAATATTTAGACTCTCTAATCTTTTGCATTTATTAACCCTGAAACATTTTTTAAACTAAATAATAACACTCTAGATTTTTACAACCTAAACCCCTATATTCTCAGACCCTACATAGGCTCCATTTAATTATCTTAAGACACAGGCAACTAACATGAGTCCTGTGAGCAAGGAAAACCTGTCTTTCTTTTAAATAAGGGATCTAGTACTCTGTGGTTCTAGCTAATGAACTGATCAATGAGCTAACAGTCAATCTAATTGTCTTTTTTCTAGCTGTAAAGCTACTGTAAGCTTAGCATAGCCGTCAAGGTGTTCAGAGACCTGAGAAGGATAAATTATACCAATCCATGTGCCAATCAAAATGACAGGGATGACTAGTTAGTCCATTACCTAGGCAGAGTCCCTGGCTCCTTTGTCTCACGGCATCCTGGACAGAGGCAGTTCTGCCAGGCACATAAGATGAGAAACTGCTGCTGTGGAAGAGGAACAGGAGAGATTGACCTCACCTTGCCTCTCACAATGTGAGACAATGGCTCTTCAGGTGTCCCGGCTTTGTCCACAGTTTAGGCTGGGCCTAGCAGTGGGCCAGTTGGGGCAGTATTGCCCAGTGGTTAGCATACCACAATCCAGAGTTGCAGTCATCTGTCGTTGTCCAAATCTTCTCGGAGACCTTGGGAGCTACTGCCAGGATTTTGGGACTTTCTGTCACAATAAAGCACATATGTTAAAATGCCATATTCATCAGATCTCTGATAAGCTTGAGGGCCAGCATATCTAAGTTACTCTTTGTTTTAGAACTATATATTTTAAGACAAATAGGCAAACTTTATAGTTACCCATCCTAGGCTTAACCTTAAAAAAAAAACTTGAACAAGGAGATTAGGTAAGGCTCAACTGCAGTATTTAGCATGACTTTAAATCTGCTCTTTCTGAACTAAAATCAAAGCAAATCTTTTAATCAGATACAGTTTATAGAGGGCTAGCAAATCTTGCTGATCCTACCACTTTGTATTAAAATTGAACAGTAAAAAGCTTTGCACTTAACACTAATCAGAGGACTGAATATAACTGAGAGACCTAAACAAAATGGTGGTAAACTCATGTTTCCATCCTCTTTATCTCGGACCATCATGGCGGCTGGCCACATGCAGCCGAACTCAGCTGGAAGCCCTAAACAAACATGGCAGCAAAACTAAAGCTTTATGTGCTCTCTATCCCTGAACCATCATGGCAGCTAGCCATGTGTTGCTGAGCTATGACTGACAATACCAAAAATAGCCATTAGGTGCTGTTGCTGATGCAGCAAACACTGTGGAGCATCCATAATCCCCATAACCAAAAGTTCCCAGTGATCAAACAAGCTTTAGAAACAACTGCATAACAGAATAATTTTAAACTGTAAAATTACTTTAGCCATACCAAACCTATCAGCTAAATTTTTCCCTTATTAATTCTCTGGCTTTTTATAACACATCCACTAACCTTCTGCAACATTCCATACCTTCAGGTTCCTAGCTTTCTTTTTCTGGCTTAACCAGACATGCTTACTTTCTTGTTTTCCAGACAACATAAAAACTCTCATTAAAATCCTTTCCATTTTGACATAATCCTGCAGAAGCCCAGAGTCTACAAACGATTTGCTTTCTATACATTACTATAAAGAGGAGTTTTGAAACTGCCAATTTTTTTTTTAAATAACTTTTCTGTAGCGGATAAGATGGTCACAAATCAGCTTAACAAACAAACAGCTCTCCACAAGATACGTTTTAAAATTTGCAATTTTTTCAGTTAGCACAAACAATACGGCAGGGTTTTATTTAGTAAAATTAATAAAATACCCAAAATCATTGTCATACCCAAATGCCTGATAAACTTTAAACATTTTACAGCCTTAAACATTTAAACATTTTTAAAACCCGTTTTTGCAATATTAAAACAAAGTACCCCTTTTGTAAGAGAGAAGTCACAAGGCATAATCTTTAAAATCAAAACCAGATTTTAAAAGCAGAATTTATCAGTGAAAACAACCTAATTTTCAGAATCAATATCAACTTAGAATAAGACTTTCTTCTTATCCTAAAAGGAAATAAAATCATTTTGACTCAGAGATTTTGCAACCTTTGTTTTTGTTTTTCTCTGAGCCACACCATGTGGCAATTTATATTGTTGTTATTTAATTATATGCCTTTATAGACCCTGCAAACACATAGACACATATCGTGTTTAAAACAAAATTTGAATTTAACCTTAAAACATACCCAATTATTTTTATCATATCAACCATTTAAGACCAGTTGAAAACAATTATATAATGGCCATATATTTAAACAGACAGACTCAGCTGTAATTCTAAACATTACAGCAAGTGCAATTTTTCTAAATTACTGTTTGATCTGTAAGTTGCAAGCCCCCTAGGTGGGAGGAGGGAAGAGAGGAGCAAGAGGGCATGGTGAGCTCTTGCTGCCTACTTCCCTGCTAAGCTGGCATGAAGGCAAGGGGAGGAGATTTTCCTCACTCTCAGCAGCCAGAGCAGCTCCTATCATGGATCAGCTACGGTGCCAATCCCGCCTAGCCATGTCTAAGGACTTTCACCCAGCAAGCCCATGAGCCTTGCCTACTCCCTTGGCTCCCCCTTGAGCTCTACTGTAGCTTACCTCCCCCGCAGGTCCTGAACCTGCTTCCTGGCTGGGCCTCTCCCTCCCCATGCTCTTTTGCTATAAAGTTAAACTTTTGGGAGTAGTGACAGTTTGTCCCATTTTTCTTTCAGATAGATAGGAAACACTTATTACACTTACTACAAAAATCAGAAAGACAAGGCGTCTCAGGAGTGTTTGTAGGGAGCTGATTTTTCTGTTCCCATTTGGTGGGGAGGAGCGATTTTTCGGCTCCTGTCCGTTTTAAGCACGAGCCAATCCGGACTTTTCCGGGGCTTTGCCCTGTCCGAAAACTACGTGCTTCATTTGGGAGATGGAGGAACGGACCTCCAACACAGCCTCCATCTGAATTTTGGCTCTCAGTTTTGCGTCGATATCGTGCCCCCAGCGGCTTGTGTCGTGTGTTTTGTCTGTCTAATTTTTGTAGTAAGTGTAATAAGTGTTTTCTATCTATCTGAAAATATGGGACAAACTATCACTACTCCCAAAAGTTTAACTTTACAGCACTTCAAGGAAGTTCGTCACATCGCTCACAACCTTTCGGTGGAAGTGCGAAAGGGAAAGTGGGACATCTTCTGTTCATCTGAGTGGCCAACCCTTGACATGGGCTGGCCACGAGATGGCACCTTTAACCTAGAAATTATTTTACAGGTAAAGGCTAAAGTCGTGGATCCTGGACCCCATGGACATCCTGACCAGGTTCCCTATATCATCACATGGGAATCTCTGGTCAAAGACCCCCACCATGGGTGAAGCCTTTCCTCCTTTCCCCTTGCCCGAAACCCACCCTGTCTGCCCCCTCTCTTCCTCCCCGCTAGTTCCAACCCGGTTAACTCTACACTTTACCCGGTCCTCACGAAACCAGCTCCAGAGGAGACCTCCAGGCGTGAAGACACCCCGGTACTGCCGGCAGATGATGGCCCTCTTCTGGACCTTTTGACTGAACAGCCCCCTCCTTACAGAAACCCAGACCCGTTAGGGGACCAGAGGGCAGCCACCAAGCAGAACCCCAGGAAGAACTTACCTCAAACCCAGTGGTGGGGCGATTGAGGGGCGTCGGGAAGCCCCTCGATCCCTCCTCTCAGGCCTTTCCGTTGCGGACGGGGCCTGACTGCCAACTCAATACTGGCCCTTTTCGCGTCTGACTTATACAATTGGAAAAATAATACCCCCTTTTTCAAAAGGACCTTCTAGGCTCACAGCACTGATCGAGTCTATTCTAGTGACCCATCAGCCCACCTGGGACGATTGCCAACAGTTGCTCCAGACACTATTGACCACCAAGGAAAAACAGCGGGTCGTCCTGGAAGCACACAAAAATGTCCCAGGAGACAATGGACAACCCACCCAACTGCCACACAGAATAGGCGCCGCCTTTCCTTTGGAGCGACCTATTTGGGACTTCTCTACTGGCGCGGTAGGGAACACCTCGTCTCTATCGCCAGTTGCTTATAGTGGGTCTCCGTGGGGCTGCAAGGCGCCCTACTAATTTGGCTCAGGTTAAGTTAGTAACCCAGAAACCTGAGAATCCCCTCTGCTTTTCTAGAGCGACTCAAGGAGGCATACCGTATGTACACTCCTACAATCCAGAAGACCCAGATCAGGCAACCAACATAGCCATGTCCTTCATCTGGCAGTCTGCCCCAGATATTAGAAAAGAAGTTAGAGGCTTGAAAACTTAAGAGAAAGTACAGTACAGGATTTATTGAAGGAGGCAGAGCAGATTTTTAATAAGAGGGAAACACAGGAAGAAAGAGATGAAAGGCTGAGAAGAGAAGCAGAGGAAAGGGAGAATGTTAGAGGCGTAAGAGGAATAGGAAATTTAGCAAGTTACTGGCCACAGTAGTGACAGGGCAGAGACAGGGTAGGCAGGGCCTGGGAGACCGCAGGGGTCCACGACTAGACAAAGATCAATGTGCCTACTGCAAGGAAAAGGACATTGGGCCTGAGACTGCCCAAAGAACCCAAGAGGGCCACAGCCTAAACCCCAGGCCACCCTGTTAAACCTGGAAGACTAGGGAGGTCGGGGTCAGAGCCTCCCTGAACCCAGGATAACCCTTAATGTGGGGGCAGCCCGTCACCTTCCTGGTGGACACGGGCCCAGCATTCGGTGCTCACCACCTCACGGGACCCTTGACTGACAAATCGGCGTGGGTTCAAGGAGCCACGGAGGAAAAAAGTACCGATGGACCACTGAAAGAAGAGTACAACTTGCCACCGTAAGGTGACTCACTCCTTTTACATGTTCCTGATTGCCCTTATCCTCTGTTGGGAAGAGATCTATTAATGAAACTTAGGGCACAAATCCACTTTGGGGACTAAGGCCCATATTACTGGGCCTCAGGGACAGCATTTGCATGTGTTAACTATAAACCTGGAAGATGAATACCAACTTTCATGAGCCTGAAAAGCCTTGGCCGCAAGAAATGACTGTCTGGCTAGAAAAGTTCACCCTAGCTTGGCGAAGCGGGAGGAATGGGTCTGCAATTCACCAGCCACCCCTGGTGGTCACTCTAAAAAGCGTCAGCAACTCCGTTTCCATTAAACAATATCAATGTCGCATGAAGCTTACCAGGAATTAGGCCTCACATTCGGAGGCTTTTAGATCAGGGCATTTAATACCTTGTCAATCCCCCCTGGAATCGCCTCTCCTTCTGGTCAAAAAGCCAGGGACAGAAGACTACCGCCTGGTACAGGACTTGAGAGAAGTCAACAAAGGGTGGAGGATATACACCCTACAGTTCCCAACCCATATAATTTGTTAACTGGGCTTCCTCCAAGGTGCACCTGGTATCTGGTATTAGACCTTAAGGATGCATTCTTTTGTCTGAGGCTCCACCCTCAGAGTCAGCCCATTTTGCCTTTGAGTGGAAGGATCCAGGGTGGGAATATCGAGTCAGCTTACTTGGACCAGACTCCCACAGGGGTTCAAAAATAGCCCCACCTTATTTGATGAGGCATTGCACCAGGACCTGGCGATTTTAGGGTTCATCACCCTGCTTTAATCTTGCTCCAATATGTGGATGACCTCCTCCTGGCTTCAGAAACTGAGGAAAAATGTAAGGAGGAAACAAAGGCCCTCTTGAGGACTTTGGAAACTCTAGGATACCAGGCCTCAGCTAAAAAGGCCCAAATATGTCAGAGGCAGGTCACATACTTGGGCTATCAGATCAGGGATGGACAGAGATGGTTGACAAAGGCACGAAACAGACAATTCTAAAAATTCCGGTGCCCAAAGCCCGAGACAATTAAGAGAGTTCCTGGATACTGTGGGGTTTTGCCGCCTTTGGATCCCAGGATTTGCGGAGATGGCTGCGCCGCTTTACCCCTCACCAAACAAGGGACTTTCTTTACATGGGGGATGAGCAGCAGAGAGCCTATGCAGCTATAAAGAGGCCCTGCTGACTTCCCCTGCGTTGGGGCTTCAGACTTAAACAAGCTGTTTGTGGATGAGAAACAGGGATATGCTAAAGGAGTCTGACTCAAAAACTTGGACCATGGGCGCCCGGTCACCTACCTGTCAGAAACTAGACCCAGTGGCCTCAGGATGACCCCCTTGTTTGAGGATGGTGGCAGCAATTGTCCTCATGATTAAAGACTCTGGCAAGCTGACTATGGGACAACCAATAGCGGTTCTGGCTCCTCATGCGGTGGAAGCCCTGGTTAAACAACCTCCGGGCTGATGGCTTTCCAATGCCCATGACCCACTACCAGGCTCTACTGCTGGACACTGACCAGTACATTTTGGTCCCATGGTAGCCCTTAACCCGGCAACACTGCTTCCCCCTACCAGAAGGTCCAGAAACTCATGACTGTCTCCAGATACTTGCAGAAGTACATGGCACCCGGCCTGACCTGACTGACCAGCCCCTCCCTGGCGCCAACTTCACCTGGTACACGATGGAAGCAGCTTTCTGGACAACGGAGAATGGAGGCGGGGCGCCCGTTACTACGAAACTAAGGTAATTTGGACTAAGGCCCTACCACCTGGCACCGGCTGTGGGCTGAACTCATCGCCCTTCCCAGGCTCTCCAGATGGCAGAAGGTAAGCTCAACATTTATTCCGATAGCGCTATGCCTTTGCCACTGCTCACATCCATGGGGAGATATATCGGAGAAGAGGGTTGCTTACCTCTGAAGGAAAACAAATCAGAAATAAAACTGAAATATTGGCCCTACTTGGCGTTGTTTTTGCCCTCAAAATTGAGCATCATCCATTGCCCCAGCCACCAAAGGGAGACAGCCCGGAAGCTAGAGGCAACCGCAGCGGGCGTAACTGCCGGGAAGTGGCAATGCGAAGGAACTCAAGCGTCTCCCAGCTTCTGGCTATAAAGCCCGGCCGAGGCAGAGTTTTCCCCCTTGAAAACCCCCTTCAATTATAGTGAGAAGACCAAATTCTCCTAAGAAAAATGGGGCTACTTACTGTCCTGAGTGGGGTTTTGGACTTTTAAAGGAAAGCCTGTGTGGCCATTACAACAGACTCGAGACCTGATTAAGTACCTCCACCAATTGACCCACCTTAGTTCCAGAAAAATGAAAACCCTCCTAGAAAGGGAAGAAAGCTCCCACTATTTGCTGGAAAGAGACAAGATTCTACAACAAGTGACTGAAAAGTGCGTGGCGTGTGCCAGCGTAAATGCAAGCCGTAACAAGATAGGTTCAGGGACCAGGGTCCGAGGACAGCGCCCTGGTACCCATTGGGAAATTGACTTCACTGAGGCAAAACCTGGACTCTATGGATACCGGTTCTTACTGGTATTTGTGGACACTTTCTCTGGATGGATAGAGGCCTACCCTACCAAACATGAAACTGCCAGAGTCATCACCAAAAGCTTTTAGAAGAAATTTTCCCCAGGTATGGTATGCCACAGGCACTGGGCTCCGACAAGCGGCCCTGCTTTTCGTCTCCCAGGTAAGTCAGTCGGTGGCCACATTACTAGGGATTGATTGGAAATTACACTGTGCGTACCGCCCCCAGAGTTCAGGACAGGTAGGCGTATGAATAGAACTATTAAGGAGACTTTAACCAAATTGGCGCTTACAGCTGGCACTAGAGACTGGGTGACCCTCCTTCCTCTAGCATTGTATCGGGCCCGAAATACACGGGCCCTCATGGACTCACTCCTTTGAAATCCTTTATGGTGCCCCCCACCAGCTGCCCATTTCTTTGACTCTGACATAGCCTCTTTTGCTGATATACCTTCTCTCAAGCTCATTTGCAGGCTCTGCAAATCGTACAACGGGAGGTCTGGAAACCACTGTCAGCTGCGTCCTGAGGACAGCTAAATCATCCTGCGGTACCACACCGGTTCCAGGTCGGGGGCGTGGTCTGGGTATGACGACATCAGATCAGGAACCTGGAACCACGCTGGAAGGACCCTACACCGTACTGCTGACGACACCCACAGCCCTTAAGGTAGACGGTATCGCAGCGTGGGTACACGCCTCCCACGTCAAAGCAGCCCATCACGACACAGAAAGAGATCAGACTCCAGCCTCGTCATGGAAACTTCATCGCACCCGGAACACACTAAAGATAAGACTCACCCGAGTTTGATACTCTTTCTCCTCCTGTTTCCTCTGTCACACTCCAGTCCCCACATTCCTGTAAACTCGACTTGGGTCCTGCTAGATGAATTCGGTGTCCCTCTTAACAAAACTTCCAAGATGGCTCCCCCGTACACCTGTTTCCCTGAACTAAGTTTCGATTTAGCTAAGGCCATGCCATCACATTCCAGGGCCAGACACATGACTGAAAACCACAAAGTACACTTCTATATGTGCCCCTCCCCTTCTGACTCTCCTTGGCAGCAGGAACATTGTGGGACCAGGACTGACCTCTATTGAGCAGAATGGGGATGTGAGGAGTTCGCCACTGACTGGAAGCCTACCTCAACTGGGCTTATCCAGCTTACTAGAGACCCCAAGTTTGACAACTGTTTATGGGCAGTCAATACAGATGACCCCCGTCCTGTTCCCAAACCCTGTAATCAGCTTATTCTTACCTTTACCGACAAAGGAAAAAAAAATAAAGAGGGATGGTTACGTGAAAAAATTCGGGTTGCGCCTCTGGACAATTGGAAACCAGGGAGGAATAATCGCCTCCAGCTGATTCTCGATAGGCCCAAGGTAACCGTCGGGCCTAACTCAGTATTACCAAACCTGAGGCCCCCTCCTCCCAACCTAAAAAATTACCCATCCCGCCTGCGGCCATGCTCTCTGCCAGAACTCTGAGTCCAGCCAGTCTAGGTATCCCCCACCACGACTTTTCCACCGAGTACAGGTGATAGGCTGCTTGGTCTAATACAGGGAGCCTTCCAGACCTTAACTACACTAATCCCAGCAGAACCCAGAATGCTGGCTGTGCCTGGTCTCCCTCCCCCTTATTACGAAAGGGGTTGCAATAGCGGGGACTTTATAAACTATACCACAACCCCACCATACTGCCTCCGACCTCCCAGCATAAGCTGACACTATCTGGCGTGTCTGGCAGGAACCTGTATCGGGTCAGTCCCAAAACTCACGAAAACTCTGCAACTCAGCCTACAGGATCACCGGGCTCCTACTACCTACTTGGGCCCCAATGGGACCTATTGGGCTTACAGCTCCTTAGCACCCTGTGTATCTGCATTAATTCTCAGCCAAAATTCTGACTTTTGTGTCCTCATTGAGCTCTGGCCCAAAGTTGTCTATCATGAATCAGAATCGTTTACAAATATTTTTGGGGATCACCCAGTACTCTAGGGAGCCTGTATCTTTAACCTTGGCCTTGATACTAGGGGACTCACAGTTGGGGTGCAGCGGGTAGGGACTGGTTCTGCTGCTCTGGTAGAAACCACTCAGTTCAGACAGCTACAACAGGCCATGCATACCGACTTGCAGGCATTGGAAGAATCAATAAGTGCTCTAGAAAAATCCTAACCTCTCTGTCAAGTGGTCTTACAGAACCCGAAGGGGCTGGACATCCTTTTCCTACAAGAAGGGGATTGTGTGCAGCCTTAAAAGAAAGAATGCTGCTTTTATGCCGACCATACTGGCTTAGTTAGAGATAATATGGCCAAGCTTAGGGAGAGACTTAGCCAGAGAAAAAACTCTTCAGGAGGGACAAAACTGTGCGAGAGCTGGTTCAATAAAGCCCCTGGTTCACCACTCTCGTCTCCTCCCTCATGGGCCCTCTAATTGTGATCCTCTTGATTCTGTCCTTGGGCCTTGTATCCTAAACCTACTGATCCAGTTTATGAAAGACCGGCTCTCTGTCATACAGGCGTTGGTGTAAACCCAGCAGTATCATCAGTTCACACAGTAGGGGACAAAAACAGCTCTCCTAGGCCCTAGAATGGAAGATTCCATTCTAAATTAGAAAGAAAAATGGGGAATGAAAGACCCCCGCCTCTGTAAGTTAAACATAGCTAACACCATTTTTGTGATACACCCCTGTTTTGAGAAACTCTGTAGGCTAGGTGGGGAACTGGAAAATTACTGAGAAGCACGGCTGTACCCCCCTCGGGATATCTGCGGTCAGGCTGCCCCAGTTGAGCTAGAAACAACTTGTGTTAACCCCACATCTGTGGAACTGTTCCAGCTGAGATAGGAGATCTGAGAAAAACAACAGGTGGCGCAAGTTAAGGGGTCATCATGGCCGTTCCGACCATCCAGTTCCTGGTATCTTGGTGTCCCCTGCCAAACTCTAGCGCAAATTGTGGTCTCATTTAAATGTACCAATCAGCTCCCTGTAACCATGCTTTTAAGCTTCTGTAACGCGCTTCTGCTCTGCAACCCTATAAAACCCCAGCTTTATACCCAGAGGCGCGCCAAGTCCTCAATAGGCTTAGTACGCCCCAGGTAGCCGTGTATCGAAATAAACTTCTTGCGGCTTGCATCGAAGGCTGGTCTCGTTGTACCTTGCAGGAGGCGGGGTCTCTCCGTCTCTAGAGGCTCTAGCGGGAGTATTTCATTCATGAATTAGTTTACAAAGTTGTGCTTTGCGTTTCTCTTCTTTTCGATGGAAACTTGTTTCTGTGCCATACAGTGCGAGATAAAACTTTTCACTTTCCTGTATTCCTAATTGAGCGGCGACACACATGTGATTCCGTTTAAAAGTAGTGCTTTGCTTTTCTGTTCTTTCGTTCAAAACTTGTTCCTGTGCTGTACAGTGCGTTATATCTCTTTTCAGTTTTCCTGTATTCCTAATTAAGCGAGTGGCACACATGTGATTTAGTTTACAAAGTTGTGCTTTGCGTTTATGTTCTTTCGTTGGAAACTTGTTCCTGTTAGGAACAATTTAGGGTTAGGGTTAGGGTTAGGGTTAGGGTTAGGGTTAGGGGCTTAGGGTTAGGATTAGGGTTATATCACTTTTCAGTTTTCCTGTTATAATAATTGAACAGGAGACACGAATGTGAATTAGTTTACAATGTGCTTTGTGTTTCTGTTCTTTCGAAGAAAACTTGTTTCTTTGCCATATATTTCGATATATTGCTTTTCAGTTTCCCTGTATTCCTAATTGAGTGAGCGACACACATGTGAATTAGTTTACAAAGTATGCTTTGCGTTTCTGTTCTTCTGTTGTAAACTTGATTCTGTGCTGTACAGTGTGATATATCACTTTTCAGTTTTCCTGTTATAATAATTGAACGGGCGACACGTATGTGAATTAGTTTAAAAAGTTGTGCTTTGCGTTTCTCTTCTTTCGATGGAAACTTGTTTCTGTGCCTTTCAGTGCGAGATAACACTTTTCAGTTTTCCAGTATTCCTAATTGAGCGAGTGACACAAATGTGATTCCACTGAAAAGTAGTGCTTTGCTTTTCTGTTCTTTTGTTTGAAACTTGTTCCCGTGATGTACAGTGCGTTATATCACTTTTTTTTTTTCCTGTATTCCAAATTGAGCGAGTGGCACCCATGTGATTTAGTTTACAAAGTAGTGCTTTGCGTTTATGTTCTTTCTTTGGAAACTTGTTAGGATTAGGGTTAGGGTTAGGTTCAGGGTTAGAGTTAGGGGCTTAGTGATAGGGTTAGGGTTAGGGTTAGGGTTAGGGGCTTTGGGTTAGGGTTAGGGTTAGCGTTAGCGTTAGGGTTAGGGTTAGGGTTAGGGTTAGGGGTTAGGGTTAGGGTTAGGGTTAGCGTTAGGTTTAGGGTTAGGGTTAGGGTTGGAGGTTAGGGTTAGGGTTAGGGTTAGGGTTATTTTCAGGGTTAGAGTTAGGGGCTTAGTGATAGGGTTAGGGTTAGGGTTAGGGTTAGGGCTTTGGGTTAGGGTTAGGGTTAGCGTTAGCGTTAGCGTTAGGGTTAGGGGTTAGGGTTAGGGTTAGGGGCTTAGGGTTAGGGTTAGGGTTAGCGTTAGGTTAGGGTTAGGGTTAGGGGTTAGGGTTAGGGTTAGGGTTCGGAGTTTAGGGTTAGGGTTAGGGTGAGGGTTATATCACTTTTCAGTTTTCCTGTTATAATAATTGAACAGGCGACACGATTGTGAATTAGTTTATAAAGTTGTGCTTTCCCTTTCTGTTCTTTTGATGAAAACTTGTTTCTTTGCCATACATTTCGTTTTATCACTTTTCAGTTTTCCTGTATTTCTAATAGAGTGAGCGACACACATGTGATTTAGTTTACAAAGTACTGCTTTGTGTTTCTGTTCTTTGTTGGAAACTTGTTTCTGTGGTGTACAGTGCGAGATAACACTTTTCAGTTTTCCTGTATTCCTAATTGATATCCCCAGCAGCTGGGTCTCTTCAGCTAGTTCCCTCCGTAGCCCACAGAGTTTCTCAAAACAGTGGTATCCTTCAGAGTTTCTCAAAACAGTGCTGTACATAATGACATTAACTATTAGCTGCTTCTAACTTTTGGTGAGGCGGGGGTCTTTCATTCCCCCTTTTTCTTCTAACTTAGAATGGAATCGTTCATTCTAGGGCCTAGGGAGAGTTAATTTCTGTCTCCTGCTGTTTAAACTGATGATACTGCTGGGTTAACACCAACGCTTGTATGACAGAGAGCCGGTGGCTTTATTGAACCAACTCTCGTACTAGCTTTGTCCTGACTCAAAAACTGCTGTCTCTGTCTGAGTCTTCCTTTAAGCCAAGGAGAACTATTACAGGGTCTCTCTAGACTTTTAGCCCAGTTGCTGCAATATTAGTGTCCATTTCAGCTAAGCAGATGCCCAAGATAATAGCTAATGCCAGGGAGCCCCTTTTGACTTAGCGTTTCAGCCTGCTAGGGGGGATTTGGGCGTAGATCCGTCTTCTGGAGCTTCTTCGAGCTGACCGTTGGACCGTAGGCATCAGGGGCTAGGGAGGCTGAAATGCCAGTCAAAGGCTGGGCAATAAGGGAGTCCCAAGCATCTGGTTCATTGATCCACCCGAAGAGGCAGGGAGCAATCATGTCAGTTTCCAGGAAGTCCAGATTTCAGCTTGCAGCCCAGAGTCAACCAGGTGAAAATCTGCTGAGACAAATTCAGACTGGAGACAGAAGTTAAAATTTGTCTATTAAATGGGAAAGATCAGGGAAAATCTCATTTGTGATCCTTTTGAGCTATGCCAGATCCAGGTCACATCCTGAAACTCATATGAAATTTTAGTGCACAAAAGAGAATATACTCAGAAAAGTAGCATATCAGCAAATTAAACATTTTGAAAGTAACAGGTAAAACTGCATCCCACTGAATGAGTATCAGTTAGCGGTTTTTTTTTTTTTTTTTTTTTTTTTGTAACCTTTATACATAACCTAAGTGTGTCCACAGTAACATTTTTTCTGTGGGCATAGCTGTTGGTAATTTGCCACGAATGGAGCTTGGCCATTTTTATACACTCTGCATATACTTTTAGCTCTCACTTCCATGTTTATGGAAAGTTAGGCAGAAATACCTTATTGGCTTTAGTATTAAACTCTGGATGCTTGGACTTTTTTTTTAACAAAGCAACTAGAAGGAATAGGTTTTAAGATGTTTCTGTGTCAAAATCTACCCCAAAAATGGCAGATATTAAGAATACCATACTAAAAGCTATGACTTTTGGGTCAGATACACACATTAAACAGATGTTTTTAAAATAATGAGAAGCACCTTTAAGTCTATCTCCAGAAGCCAACCAAAGGAAATTAAAATCTTAACATGGTGACTGAATAATAAGCAGTTAATGCTCCATTAACTTATCAGAACTTTATTGATCAATGCCTAAATTCTGAACTTCTGAAATCTTATAACATAAGTACAACAGTAGCAAAGAGGGGAGAGATTTAAAGTATCTCTCATTTTAATCTGCTTTAAAATATTTTTACCTCTTGATAACTTATATACTTTTTTTAAAAAAATATTTAGACTCTCTAATCTTTTGCATTTATTAACCCTGTAACATTTTTTTAAACTAAATAATAACACTCTAGATTTTTACAACCTAAACCCCTATATTCTCAGACCCTACATAGGCTCCATTTAATTATCTTAAGACACAGGCAACTAACATGATTCCTGTGAGCAAGGAAAACCTGTCTTTCTTTTAAATAAGGGATCTAGTACTCTGTGGTTCTAGCTAATGAACTGATCAATGAGCTAACAGTCAATCTAATTGTCTTTTTTCTAGCTGTAAAGCTACTGTAAGCTTAGCATAGCCGTCAAGGTGTTCAGAGACCTGAGAAGGATAAATTATACCAATCCATGTGCCAATCAAAATGACAGGGATGACTAGTTAGTCCATTACCTAGGCAGAGTCCCTGGCTCCTTTGTCTCACGGCATCCTGGACAGAGGCAGTTCTGCCAGGCACATAAGATGAGAAACTGCTGCTGTGGAAAGAGGAACAGGAGAGATTGACCTCACCTTGCCTCTCACAATGTGAGACAATGGCTCTTCAGGTGTCCCCGGCTTTGTCCACAGTTTAGGCTGGGCCCTAGCAGTGGGCCAGTTGGGGCAGTATTGCCCAGTGGTTAGCATACCACAATCCAGAGTTGCAGTCATCTGTCGTTGTCCAAATCTTCTCGGAGACCTTGGGGAGCTACTGCCAGGATTTTGGGACTTTCTGTCACAATAAGCTTACATATGTTAAAATGCCATATTCATCAGATCTCTGATAAGCTTGAGGGCCAGCATATCTAAGTTACTCTTTGTTTTAGAACTATATATTTTAAGACAAATAGGCAAACTTTATAGTTACCCATCCTAGGCTTAACCTTAAAAAAAACTTGAACAAGGAGATTAGGTAAGGCTCAACTGCAGTATTTAGCATGACTTTAAATCTGCTCTTTCTGAACTAAAATCAAAGCAAATCTTTTAATCAGATACAGTTTATAGAGGGGCTAGCAAATCTTGCTGATCCTACCACTTTGTATTAAAATTGAACAGTAAAAAGCTTTGCACTTAACACTAATCAGAGGACTGAATATAACTGAGAGACCTAAACAAAATGGTGGTAAACTCATGTTTCCATCCTCTTTATCTCCGGACCATCATGGCGGCTGGCCACATGCAACCGAACTCAGCTGGAAGCCCTAAACAAACATGGCAGCAAAACTAAAGCTTTATGTGCTCTCTATCCCTGAACCATCATGGCAGCTAGCCATGTGTTAGCACAGGCTATGACTGACAATACCAAAAATAGCCATTAGGTGCTGTTGCTGATGCAGCAAACACTGTGGAGCATCCATAATCCCCCATAACCAAAAGTTCCCAGTGATCAAACAAGCTTTAGAAACAACTGCATAACAGAATAATTTTAAACTGTAAGAATTACTTTAGCCATACCAAACCTATCAGCTAGAATTTTTCCCTTATTAATTCTCTGGCTTTTTATAACACATCCACTAACCTTCTGCAACATTCCATACCTTCAGGTTCCTAGCTTTCTTTTTCTGGCTTAACCAGACATGCTTACTTTCTTGTTTTCCAGACAACATAAAAACTCTCATTAAAATCCTTTCCATTTTGACATAATCCTGCAGAAGCCCAGAGTCTACAAACGATTTGCTTTCTATACATTACTATAAAGAGGAGTTTTGAAACTGCCAATTTTTTTTTTTAAATAACTTTTCTGTAGCGGATAAGATGGTCACAAATCAGCTTAACAAACAAACAGCTCTCCACAAGATACGTTTTAAAATTTGCAATTTTTTCAGTTAGCACAAACAATACGGCAGGGTTTTATTTAGTAAAATTAATAAAATACCCAAAATCATTGTCATACCCAAATGCCTGATAAACTTTAAACATTTTACAGCCTTAAACATTTAAACATTTTTTAAAACCCGTTTTGCAATATTAAAACAAAGTACCCCTTTTGTAAGAGAGAAGTCACAAGGCATAATCTTTAAAATCAAAACCAGATTTTAAAAGCAGAATTTATCAGTGAAAACAACCTAATTTTCAGAATCAATATCAACTTAGAATAAGACTTTCTTCTTATCCTAAAAGGAAATAAAATCATTTTGACTCAGAGATTTTGCAACCTTTGTTTTTTGTTTTTTTCCTGAGCCACACCATGTGGCAATTTATATTGTTGTTATTTAATTATATGCCTTTATAGACCCTGCAAACACATAGACACATATACGTGTTTAAAACAAGAATTTGAATTTAACCTTAAAACATACCCAATTATTTTTTTATCATATCAACCATTTAAGACCAGTTGAAAACAATTATATAATGGCCATATATTTAAACAGACAGACTCAGCTGTAATTCTAAACATTACAGCAAGTGCAATTTTTTTCTAAATTACTGTTTGATCTGTAAGTTGCAAGCCCCCTAGGTGGGAGGAGGGAAGAGAGGAGCAAGAGGGCATGGTGAGCTCTTGCTGCCTACTTCCCTGCTAAGCTGGCATGAAGGCAAGGGGGAGGAGATTTTCCTCACTCTCAGCAGCCAGAGCAGCTCCTATCATGGATCAGCTACGGTGCCAATCCCCGCCTAGCCATGTCTAAGGACTTTCACCCAGCAAGCCCATGAGCCTTGCCTACTCCCTTGGCTCCCTTGTGAGCTCTACTGTAGCTTACCTCCCCCGCAGGTCCTGAACCTGCTTCCTGGCTGGGCCTCTCCCCTCCCCCGTGCTCTTTTGCTATAAAGTTAAACTTTTGGGAGTAGTGACAGTTTGTCCCATTTTTCTTTCAGATAGATAGGAAACACTTATTACACTTACTACAAAAATCAGAAAGACAAGACGTCTCAGGAGTGTTTGTAGGGAGCTGATTTTTCTGTTCCCATTTGGTGGGGAGGAGCCGATTTCTCGGCTCCTGTCCGTTTGGAAGCACGAGCCAATCCGGACTTTTCGGGGCTTTGCCCCCGTCCGAAGGCTACGTGCTTCATTTGGGAGATGGAGGAACCGGACCTCCAACACAGCCTCCATCTGAATTTTGGCTCTCAGTTTTGCGTCGATATCGTGCCACGCGGCTTGTGTCGTGTTTTGTCTGTCTAATTTTTGTAGTAAGTGTAATAAGTGTTTTCTATCTATCTGAAAATATGGGACAAACTATCACTACTCCCAAAAGTTTAACTTTACAGCACTTCAAGGAAGTTCGTCACATCGCTCACAACCTTTCGGTGGAGGTGCGAAAGGGAAAGTGGGACATCTTCTGTTCATCTGAGTGGCCAACCCTTGACATGGGCTGGCCACGAGATGGCACCTTTAACCTAGAAATTATTTTACAGGTAAAGGCTAAAGTCGTGGATCCTGGACCCCATGGACATCCTGACCAGGTTCCCTATATCATCACATGGGAATCTCTGGTCAAAGACCCCCCACCATGGGTGAAGCCTTTCCTCCTTTCCCCTTGCCCGAAACCCACCCTGTCTGCCCCCTCTCTTCCTCCCCCGCTAGTTCCAACCCCGGTTAACTCTACACTTTACCCGGTCCTCACGAAACCAGCTCCAGAGGAGACCTCCAGACGTAAGAAGACACCCCCGGTACTGCCGGCAGATGATGGCCCTCTTCTGGACCTTTTGACTGAACAGCCCCCTCCTTACAGAAACCCAGACCCCGTTCGGGAACCAGAGGGGGCAGCCACCAAACGAGAACCCCAGGAAGAACTTACCTCAAACCCAGTGGTGGGACGATTGAGGGGGCGTCGGGAAGCCCCTCCCGATCCCTCCTCTCAGGCCTTTCCGTTGCGGACGGGGCCTGACCGCCAACTCCAATACTGGCCCTTTTCCGCGTCTGACTTATACAATTGGAAAAATAATACCCCGCTTTTTCAAAGGACCTTCTAGGCTCACAGCACTGATCGAGTCTATTCTAGTGACCCATCAGCCCACCTGGGACGATTGCCAACAGTTGCTCCAGACACTATTGACCACCAAGGAAAAACAGCGGGTCGTCCTGGAAGCACACAAAAATGTCCCAGGAGACAATGGACAACCCACCCAACTGCCACACAGAATAGACGCCGCCTTTCCTTTGGAACGACCTATTTGGGACTTCTCTACTGAGCGCGGTAGGGAACACCTACGTCTCTATCGCCAGTTGCTTATAGTGGGTCTCCGTGGGGCTGCAAGGCGCCCTACTAATTTGGCTCAGGTTAAGTTAGTAACCCAGAAACCTGAGGAATCCCCCTCTGCTTTTCTAGAACGACTCAAGGAGGCATACCGTAT
Organism: Meriones psammophilus; assembly: GCA_036365155.1. Classification (NCBI taxonomy): domain Eukaryota; kingdom Metazoa; phylum Chordata; class Mammalia; order Rodentia; family Muridae; genus Meriones; species Meriones psammophilus. Next base: position 64,333 of record JAEOAE010002988.1, read on the forward strand.
GTACACTCCCTACAATCCAGAAGACCCAGATCAGGCAACCAACATAGCCATGTCCTTCATCTGGCAGTCTGCCCCAGATATTAGAAAGAAGTTAGAGAGGCTTGAAAACTTAAGAGAAAGTACAGTACAGGATTTATTGAAGGAGGCAGAGCAGATTTTTAATAAGAGGGAAACACAGGAAGAAAGAGATGAAAGGCTGAGAAGAGAAGCAGAGGAAAGAGAGAATGTTAGAGGCGTAAGAGGAATAGGAAATTTAGCAAGTTACTGGCCACAGTAGTGACAGGGCAGAGACAGGGTAGGCAGGGCCTGGGAGACCGCAGGGGTCCACGACTAGACAAAGATCAATGTGCCTACTGCAAGGAAAAAGGACATTGGGCCTGAGACTGCCCAAAGAACCCAAGAGGGCCACGAAAGCCTAAACCCCAGGCCACCCTGTTAAACCTGGAAGACTAGGGAGGTCGGGGTCAGGAGCCTCCCCCTGAACCCAGGATAACCCTTAATGTGGGGGAACCCGTCACCTTCCTGGTGGACACGGAGCCCAGCATTCGGTGCTCACCACCTCACCGGGACCCTTGACTGACAAATCGGCGTGGGTTCAAGGAGCCACCGGAGGAAAGAGGTACCGATGGACCACTGAAAGAAGAGTACAACTTGCCACCGGGTAAGGTGACTCACTCCTTTTTACATGTTCCTGATTGCCCTTATCCTCTGTTGGGAAGAGATCTATTAATGAAACTTAGGGCACAAATCCACTTTGAGGGGACTAAGGCCCATATTACTGGGCCTCAGGGACAGCATTTTGCATGTGTTAACTATAAACCTGGAAGATGAATACCAACTTCATGAGCCTGAAAAGCCTTGGCCGCAAGAAATGACTGTCTGGCTAGAAAAGTTCACCCTAGCTTGGGCGGAAACGGGAGGAATGGGTCTCGCAATTCACCAGCCACCCCTGGTGGTCACTCTAAAAGCGTCAGCAACTCCCGTTTCCATTAAACAATATCCAATGTCGCATGAAGCTTACCAAGGAATTAGGCCTCACATTCGGAGGCTTTTAGATCAGGGCATTTTAATACCTTGTCAATCCCCCTGGAATACGCCTCTCCTTCTGGTCAAAAAGCCAGGGACAGAAGACTACCGCCCGGTACAGGACTTGAGAGAAGTCAACAAAAGGGTGGAGGATATACACCCTACAGTTCCCAACCCATATAATTTGTTAACTGGGCTTCCTCCAAGGTGCACCTGGTATACGGTATTAGACCTTAAGGATGCATTCTTTTGTCTGAGGCTCCACCCTCAGAGTCAGCCCATTTTTGCCTTTGAGTGGAAGGATCCAGAATTGGGAATATCGAGTCAGCTTACTTGGACCAGACTCCCACAGGGGTTCAAAAATAGCCCCACCTTATTTGATGAGGCATTGCACCAGGACCTGGCCGATTTTAGGGTTCATCACCCTGCTTTAATCTTGCTCCAATATGTGGATGACCTCCTCCTGGCTTCAGAAACTGAGGAAAAATGTAAGGAGGAAACAAAGGCCCTCTTGAGGACTTTGGAAACTCTAGGATACCAGGCCTCAGCTAAAAAGGCCCAAATATGTCAGAGGCAGGTCACATACTTGGGCTATCAGATCAGGGATGGACAGAGATGGTTGACAAAGGCATGGAAACAGACAATTCTAAAAATTCCGGTGCCCAAAAGCCCGAGACAATTAAGAGAGTTCCTGGATACTGTGGGGTTTTGCCGCCTTTGGATCCCAGGATTCGCGGAGATGGCTGCGCCGCTTTACCCACTCACCAAACAAGGGACTTTCTTTACATGGGGGGATGAGCAGCAGAGAGCCTATGCAGCTATAAAAGAGGCCCTGCTGACTTCCCCTGCGTTGGGGCTTCCAGACTTAAACAAGCTGTTTGTGGATGAGAAACAGGGATATGCTAAAGGAGTCCTGACTCAAAAACTTGGACCATGGAGGCGCCCGGTCACCTACCTGTCCAAGAAACTAGACCCAGTGGCCTCAGGATGACCCCCTTGTTTGAGGATGGTGGCAGCAATTGTCCTCATGATTAAAGACTCTGGCAAGCTGACTATGGGACAACCAATAACGGTTCTGGCTCCTCATGCGGTGGAAGCCCTGGTTAAACAACCTCCGGGCTGATGGCTTTCCAATGCCCGCATGACCCACTACCAGGCTCTACTGCTGGAAACTGACCGAGTACATTTTGGTCCCATGGTAGCCCTTAACCCCGGCAACACTGCTTCCCCTACCAGAAGGTCCAGAAACTCATGACTGTCTCCAGATACTTGCAGAAGTACATGGCACCCGGCCTGACCTGACTGACCAGCCCCTCCCTGACGCCAACTTCACCTGGTACACCGATGGAAGCAGCTTTCTGGACAACGGAGAATGGAGAGCGGGGGCCGCCGTTACTACCGAAACTAAGGTAATTTGGACTAAGGCCCTACCACCTGGCACTTCGGCACAGCGGGCTGAACTCATCGCCCTAACCCAGGCTCTCCAGATGGCAGAAGGTAAGAAGCTCAACATTTATTCCGATAGCCGCTATGCCTTTGCCACTGCTCACATCCATGGGGAGATATATCGGAGAAGAGGGTTGCTTACCTCTGAAGGAAAACAAATCAGAAATAAAACTGAAATATTGGCCCTACTTGAAGCGTTGTTTTTGCCCTCAAAATTGAGCATCATCCATTGCCCCAGCCACCAAAAGGGAGACAGCCCGGAAGCTAGAGGCAACCGCTTGGCGGACGTAACTGCCCGGGAAGTGGCAATGCGAAGGAACTCAAACGTCTCCCAGCTTCTGGCTATAAAGCCGGCCGAGGCAGAGTTTTCCCCCCTTCGAAAACCCCCCTTCAATTATAGTGAGGAAGACCAAATTCTCCTAAGAAAAATGGGGGCTACTTACTGTCCTGAGTGGGGGTTTTGGACTTTTAAAGGAAAGCCTGTGTGGCCATTACAACAGACTCGAGACCTGATTAAGTACCTCCACCAATTGACCCACCTTAGTTCCAGAAAAATGAAAACCCTCCTAGAAAGGGAAGAAAGCTCCCACTATTTGCTGGAAAGAGACAAGATTCTACAACAAGTGACTGAAAAGTGCACGGCGTGTGCCCGCGTAAATGCAAGCCGTAACAAGATAGGTTCAGGGACCAGGGTCCGAGGACAACGCCCTGGTACCCATTGGGAAATTGACTTCACTGAGGCAAAACCTGGACTCTATGGATACCGGTTCTTACTGGTATTTGTGGACACTTTCTCTGGATGGATAGAGGCCTACCCTACCAAACATGAAACTGCCAGAGTCATCACCAAAAAGCTTTTAGAAGAAATTTTCCCCAGGTATGGTATGCCACAGGCACTGGGCTCCGACAACGGCCCTGCTTTCGTCTCCCAGGTAAGTCAGTCGGTGGCCACATTACTGGGGATTGATTGGAAATTACACTGTGCGTACCGCCCCCAGAGTTCAGGACAGGTAGAGCGTATGAATAGAACTATTAAGGAGACTTTAACCAAATTCGCGCTTGCAACTGGCACTAGAGACTGGGTGACCCTCCTTCCTCTAGCATTGTATCGGGCCCGAAATACACCGGGCCCTCATGGACTCACTCCTTTCGAAATCCTTTATGGTGCCCCACCACCAGCTGCCCATTTCTTTGACTCTGACATAGCCTCTTTTGCTGATATACCTTCTCTCCAAGCTCATTTGCAGGCTCTGCAAATCGTACAACGGGAGGTCTGGAAACCACTGTCAGCTGCGTACCGAGGACAGCTAAATCATCCTGCGGTACCACACCGGTTCCAGGTCGGGGACGTGGTCTGGGTATGACGACATCAGATCAGGAACCTGGAACCACGCTGGAAGGGACCCTACACCGTACTGCTGACGACACCCACAGCCCTTAAGGTAGACGGTATCGCAGCGTGGGTACACGCCTCCCACGTCAAAGCAGCCCATCACGACACAGAAAGAGATCAGACTCCAGCCTCGTCATGGAAACTTCATCGCACCCGGAACACACTAAAGATAAGACTCACCCGAGTTTGATACTCTTTCTCCTCCTGTTTCCTCTGTCACACTCCAGTCCCCACATTCCTGTAAACTCGACTTGGGTCCTGCTAGATGAATTCGGTGTCCCTCTTAACAAAACTTCCAAGATGGCTCCCCCGTATACCTGTTTCCCTGAACTAAGTTTCGATTTAGCTAAGGCCATGCCATCACATTCCAGGGCCAGACACATGACTGAAAACCACAAAGTACACTTCTATATGTGCCCCTCCCCTTCTGACTCTCCTTGGCAACGGGAACATTGTGGGACCAGGACTGACCTCTATTGAGCAGAATGGGGATGTGAGGAGTTCGCCACTGACTGGAAGCCTACCTCAACTGGGCTTATCCAGCTTACTAGAGACCCCAAGTTTGACAACTGTTTATGGGCAGTCAATACAGATGACCCCCGTCCTGTTCCCAAACCCTGTAATCAGCTTATTCTTACCTTTACCGACAAAGGAAAAAAATATAAAGAGGGATGGTTACGTGAAAGAGAATTCGGGTTGCGCCTCTGGACAATTGGAAACCAGGGAGGAATAATACGCCTCCAGCTGATTCTCGATAGGCCCAAGGTAACCGTCGGGCCTAACTCAGTATTACCAAACCTGAGGGCCCCCTCCTCCCAACCTAAAAAATTACCCATCCCGCCTGCGGCCATGCTCTCTGCCAGAACTCTGAGTCCAGCCAGTCTAGGTATCCCCACACCACGACTTTTCCAACCGAGTACAGGTGATAGGCTGCTTGGTCTAATACAGGGAGCCTTCCAGACACTTAACTACACTAATCCCAGCAGAACCCAAGAATGCTGGCTGTGCCTGGTCTCCACTCCCCCTTATTACGAAGGGGTTGCAATAACGGGGGACTTTATAAACTATACCACAACCCCACCATACTGTACTCCGACCTCCCAGCATAAGCTGACACTATCTGACGTGTCTGGCCGAGGAACCTGTATCGGGTCAGTCCCCAAAACTCACCGAAAACTCTGCAACTCAACCTACAGGATCCACCCGGGCTCCTACTACCTAACGGGCCCCAATGGGACCTATTGGGCTTGCAGCTCCGCTTAGCACCCTGTGTATCTGCATTAATTCTCAACCAAAATTCTGACTTTTGTGTCCTCATTGAGCTCTGGCCCAAAGTTGTCTATCATGAATCAGAATACGTTTACAAATATTTTGAGGGGATCACCCAGTACTCTAGGGAGCCTGTATCTTTAACCTTGGCCTTGATACTAGGGGGACTCACAGTTGGGGGAATTGCAGCCGGAGTAGGGACTGGTTCTGCTGCTCTGGTAGAAACCACTCAGTTCAGACAGCTACAACAGGCCATGCATACCGACTTGCAGGCATTGGAAGAATCAATAAGTGCTCTAGAAAAATCCCTAACCTCTCTGTCAGAAGTGGTCTTACAGAACCGAAGGGGGCTGGACATCCTTTTCCTACAAGAAGGGGGATTGTGTGCAGCCTTAAAAGAAGAATGCTGCTTTTATGCCGACCATACTGGCTTAGTTAGAGATAATATGGCCAAGCTTAGGGAGAGACTTAGCCAGAGAGAAAAACTCTTCAAGGAGGGACAAAACTGGTACGAGAGCTGGTTCAATAAAGCCCCCTGGTTCACCACTCTCGTCTCCTCCCTCATGGGCCCTCTAATTGTGATCCTCTTGATTCTGTCCTTCGGGCCTTGTATCCTAAACCTACTGATCCAGTTTATGAAAGACCGGCTCTCTGTCATACAGGCGTTGGTGTAAACCCAGCAGTATCATCAGTTCACACAGTAGGGGACAAAAACTGACTCTCCCTAGGCCCTAGAATGGAAGATTCCATTCTAAATTAGAAGAAAAATGGGGGAATGAAAGACCCCCCCGCCTCACCTTAAGTTAAACATAGCTAACACCATTTTGTGATACACCCCTGTTTTGAGAAACTCTGTAGGCTAGGTGGGGAACTGGAAAATTACTGAGAAACACGGCTGTGCCACCCCCTCGGGATATCTGCGGTCAGGCTGCCCCAGTTGAGCTAAGAAACAACTTGTGTTAACCCCCCACATCTGTGGAACTGTTCCAGCTGAGATAGGAGATCTGAGAAAAACAACAGGTGGCGCAAGTTAAGGGGGTCATCATGACCGTTCCGACCATCCAGTTCCTGGTATCTTGGTGTCCCTGCCAAACTCTGACGCAAATTGTGGTCTCATTTAAATGTACCAATCAGCTCCCTGTAACCATGCTTTTCGCTTCTGTAACCGCGCTTCTGCTCTGCAACCCTATAAAAACCCCAGCTTTATACCCAGAGGGCGCGCAAGTCCTCCAATAGGCTTGGTCGCCCCAGGTAGCCGTGTATCGAAATAAACTTCTTGCGGCTTGCATCGAAGGCTGGTCTCGTTGTACCTTGGGAAGCGGGGTCTCACCGTCTAGAGAGGCTCTAGCGGGAGTATTTCATTCCTAATTGACCGAGCGACACACATGTGATTCCATTTAAAAGTAGTGCTTTGCTTTTTTGTTCTTTCGTGCGAAACTTGTTCGTGTGCTGTACAGTTCATTATATCACTTTTCAGTTTTACTTTATTCCTAATTGAGCGAGTGGCACACATGTGATTTAACAAAGTAGTGCTTTGCGTTTATGTTCTTTCATTGGAAACTTGTTCCTGTTTGGAACAAGTTAGGGTTAGAGTTAGGGTTAGGGTTACCGTTAAGGTTAGGGTAGGGTTAGGGTTAGTGTTAGGTTTAGGGTTAAGGGTTAGGATTAGGGTTTGGGTTAGGGTTAGGGTTAGAATTAGGGTTAGGGGCTTAGGGTTAGGGTTAGGGTTATATCACTCTTCAATTTTCCTGTTATTATAATTGAACAGGTGACACGAATGTGAATTAGTTTACAAAGTTGTGCTTTGCGTTTCTGTTCTTTCGATGAAAACTTGTTTCTTTGCCATACATTTCAATATATCGCTTTTCAGTTTTCCTGTATTCCTAATTGAGCAAGTGACACACATGTGATTTAGTTAACAAAGTATTGCTTTGCATTTCTGTTCTTCTGTTGGAAACTTGTTTCTGTGCTGTACAGTGTGATATATCACTTTTCAGTTTTCCTGTTATAATAATTGAACGCGTGACACTTATGTGAATTAGTTTACAAAGTAGTGCTTTGCGTTTCTGTTCCTTCGATGAAAACTTGTTCCTGTGCTGTACAGGTCGATATATCACTTTTCAGTTTTCCTGTTATAATAATTGAGCGGGCGACACATATGTGAATTAGTTTACAAAGTTGTGCTTTGCATTTCTGTTCTTTCAATGGAAACTTGTTTCTGTGCCATACAGTGTGAGATAACACTTTTCAGTTTTCCTGTATTCCTAATTGAGCGAGCGACACACATGTGACTCCGTTTAAAAGTAGTGCTTTGCTTTTCAGTTCTTTCGTTCGAAAATTCTTCCTGTGCTGTACAACGCGTTATGTCTCTTTTCAGTTTTCCTGTATTCCTAATTGAGCGAGTGGCACACATGTGATTTAGTTTACAAAGTAGTGCTTTGTGTTTCCTGTTCTTTCCTTGGAAAATTGTTCCTGTTAGGAACAAGTTAGGGTTAGGATTAGGGTTAGGGTTACGGTTAGGGGCTTAGGCTTAGGGTTAGGGTTATATCATTTTTCAGTTTTCCTGTTATAATAATTGAACAAGCGACACGAATGTGTATTAGTTTACAAAGTTGTGCTTTACATTTCTGTTCTTTCGATGAAAACTTGTTTCATTGCCGTACATTTCGATATATCGCTTTTCAGTTTTCCTGTATTCCTAATTGAGCAAGCGACACACATGTGATTTAGTTTACAAATTTGCGTATCTGTTCTTCTGTTGGAAACTTGTTTCTGTGCTGTAGAGTATGATATATCACTTTTCAGTTTTCCTGTTATAATAATTGAATGGGCGACACGTATGTGAATTAGTTTACAAAGTTGTGCTTTGCGTTTCTGTTCTTTCGATGGAAACTTGTTCCTTTGCTGTACAGTGCGAGATAACACTTTTCAGTTTTCTTGTTACAATAATTGAACGGGCAACACGTATGTGAATTAGTTTACAGAGTTGTGCTTTGCGTTTTTCTGCTTTCGATGGAAACTTGTTTCTGTGCCGTACAGTGCGAGATAACACTTTTCAGTTTTCCGGTATTCCAAATTGAGCAACTGACACACATGTGATTCGGATTAAAAGTAGTGCTTTGCTTTTCTGTTCTTTTGTTCGAAACTTGTTCCTGTGCTGTACAGTGCCTTATATCACTTTTCAGTTTTCCTTTATTCCTAATTGAGCGAGTGGCACACATGTGATTTAGTTTACAAAGTAGTGCTTTGCGTTTATGTTCTTTCGTTGGAAACTTGTTCCTGTTAGGAACAAGTTAGGGTTAGGGTTAGGGTTAGGGCTAGGGTTAGGGTTAGTGTTAGGGTTAGGGGCTTAGGGTTAGGGTTAGGGTTAGGGGCTTAGGGTTAGGGTTAGGGTTATATCACTTTTCACTTTTCCTGTTATAATAATTGAACGGACGACACATATGTGAATTAGTTTACAAAGTTGTGCTTTGCGTTTCTGTTATTTCGATGAAAAATTATTTCTTTGCTATACATTTAGATATATCGCTTTTCACTTTTCCTGTATTCCTAATTGAGCAAGTGACACACAAGTGATTTAGTTAACAAAGTATTGTTTTGCATTTCTGTTCTTCTGTTGGAAACTTGTTTCTGAGCTGTACAGTGTGATATATCACTTTTCAGTTTTCCTGTTATAATAATTGAATGGGCGACACGTATGTGAACTAGTTTACAAAGTTGTGCTTTGTGTTTCTGTTCTTTCGATGGAAACTTGTTCCTGTGCTGTACAGTTCGTTATATCACTTTTCAGTTTTCCTGTTATAATAATTGAACGGGCGACACGTATGTGAATTAGAATACAAACTTGTGCTTTGCGTTTCTCTTCTTTTGATGGGAACTTGTTTCTGTTCCGAACAGTGCGAGACAACACTTTTCAGTTTTCCTGTATTCCTAATTGAGCGAGCAACACACATGTGATTCCGTTTAAAAGTAGTGCTTTGCTTTTCTGTTCTTTCATTCAAAACTGTTTCCTGTGCTGCACAGTGTGTTATATGACTTTTCAGTTTTCCTGTATTCCTAATTGAGCGAGTGGCACACATGTGATTTAGTTTACAAAGTAGGGATTTGTGTTTCTGTTCTTTCGTTGGAAACTTGTTCCTGTTTGGAACAAGTTAGGGTTAGGTTTAGGGTTAGGGTTAGGGTTAGGGTTAGGGTTAGGGTTAGGGTTAGGTTAGGGTAGGGTAGGTTAGGGTTAGGGTTAGGGTTAGGGTTAGTGTTAGGGGTAAGGGTTCTTGTTAGGGTTAGGGTTAGGCTTAGGGTTAGGGGCTTAGGGTTAGGTTTAGGGTTATATCAATTTTCAGTTTTCCTGTTATAATAGTTGAACGGGCGACACGTATGTGAATTAGTTTACAAAGTTGTGCTTTGCGTTTCTGTTCTTTCGATGGAAACTTATTCCTGTGCTGTACAGTTCAATATATCACTTTTTAGTTTTCCTGTTATAATAATTGAACGGGCGACACATATGTGAATTAGTTTACAAAGTTGTGCTTTGCGTTTCTCTTCATTCGATGGAAACTTTTTTCTGTGCAGTACAGTGCAAGATAACATTTTTCAGTTTTCCTGTATTCCTAATTGAGCGAGCGACACACATGTGATTCCGTTTAAAATTAGTGCTTTGCTTTTCTGTTCTTTTGTTCGAATCTTGTTCCTGTGCTGTACAGTGCGTTATATCACTTTTCAGTTTTCCTGTATTCCTAATTGAGCGAGTGGCACACATGTGATTTAGTTTACAAAGCAGTGCTTTGCGTTTATGTTCTTTGGATGGAAACTTGTTCCTTTTCGGAAAAAGTTAGTGCTATCATTATCGTAGGGTTAGGGTTAGTGTAGGGTTAGAGTTAGTGTTAGTGTTACGATTAGGGGTTAGGCTTAGGGTTAGTGTTAGGATTAGGCTTAGGGTTAGGGGCTTAGGTTTAGGGTTAGGGTTATATCACTTTTCAGTTTTCCTGTTATAATAATTTAACAGGCGACACGAATGTGAATTAGTTTACAACATTGTGCTTTGCGTTTCTGTTCTTTGGATGAAACTTTTTCCTGTGCTGTACAGTTCATTATATCACTGTTCAGTTTTTTGTATTCCTAATTGAAAGAGTGACACACATGTGATTTAGTTTACAAAGTAGTTGTTTGCGTTTAAGTTCTTCTGTTGGAAACTTGTTCCTGTGCTGTACAGTGTGATATATCACTTTTCAGTTTTCCTGTTATAATAATTGAACAGGTGACACATATGTGAATTAATTTACAAAGTTGTCCTTTGCTTTTCTGTTCTTTCGTTGTAAACTTGTTCCTGTTAGGAACAAATATGGGTTAGGTTAGGTTAGGGTTAGGTTTAGGGTTAGGGTTAGGGACTTAGGGTTAGGGTATGGGTTGGGTTAGGGGTTAGGTAGGGTTAGGGTTAGGGTTTGGGTTAGGGGTTAGGGTTAGGGTTAGGGGTAGGGTTAGGTGCTTAGGGTTAAGGTTAGGGTTATATCACTTTTCAATTTTCCTGTTATAATAAT